>VBSM01003199.1:10603068-10655294 GCA_008086735.1 Cheirogaleus medius | reverse complement strand
GCAAATTGGTATTAACGGATCAACACCTAAGTGGACATATGGGAATAACATTTGCCGGGTGTCAGGCGGGTGGGAGAGGGGAGGAGGGGATGGGTATATACAAACATAATGAGTGAGATGTGCAATGTTTGGGGGATGGTCATGCTTGAGGCTCTGCCTCTAGGGGGGAGGGGAGGCATGGGCAATATACGTAACCATAATATTTGTACCCCCATAATATGCTGAAATAAAAAAAAATAAAAAGTCCTGTGGTGTGGAAGATTAAAGTCACAGCTAAGAAACACCCATGGATCAGATAATGGCCAGTGTAATAGGTATCCAAAGAATTTTTGGAATGTACATATTTTGATGAAAGAATGATTAAGTACTGATAGATCATAGTAAATCATAAGGCATTAAAAGGAATTAGAAATTATCACTGCTAATTTTACAGATGTCCAATGAGATTAATTTAGTGATATAAATATGTACCAGTGATTGGTGGCAAAGATAACACCAAAATGTGTTCTGGTGACCGTTACATTAGATTCATAATTGAGGGCACTTACAGCTTATTTCGAGTCGAATGAAGTCTTTAATGCCAAGGTTTTCTAGGAACACTCCAGACAAAGCCGTGGTTTTAAAAAAGAAGGAGATATCGGCACTGAATTCCGCATGGAAGGGTGGGAAGTGGAGGTAAGAGGCTTCAGTATAAAATGAGACAGCATTCCAGAAGTGTCCTGCAAATGAGAAAATCCTTAAGCACGGTTCATCATTTTCAGTGGGGTATAGGAAGCAATGGGCATGTGGATAATTTGCAAGACTAGGGGACACTGCAGGGAAAGGGGATAAGGAAGTAAAAACATCTTGTGCTCATGTAATGCAGAGAGAAAGCTTCTTTCAATTTAGTACTCACGGTCGCCATAGCAACGCAAGGGACCAATTCTCCAAGCAGCTTCTGAGTTTGATCTGTCGGTATCAGTGATGACTATCTGAGTGACAGGCAAGTGGTCTTTGAAGGAAAGCAAGCCAGTATCATTTGCCCTGAAAAACATAAGTTTAAGAAAAAAAGAGGACAAAATGTGGATAATCTAGGGACAGTTTGCCAAAACCCCTCTTTTCAAAAGCGATTTAGGTGGTTGCAGCAAGGCAGAAGTAGGAAGGAAGATAACATAAGGCCTCTCATCCCAGAAGCTAGTATGAAAGGAAGGAATGCCAAGGACAAACTCCACGGCCAGCTTCCAAAAACAAGTGAGTTTTACATCTTCCCTACATGTGCTTGCAGAAACACATACAGTTTACATAGATTTCTGTAGTTTGTTGTGGCTAAGAACATCCCACCTGCCCAACATGTGCTAATGTTACATTAAACATCACCTCTCATTTCCATAAAGAGATCAGCTCTTTCAGTAACTAACGTGAAATAGGTGTCACAAATCCCACTTGAAAATCACTCCAAGGACTTGTTTCAGCCACATGCCAACAGGTTGTAATCAACTCTAGATGTTTCTTACAATATTTAAGTTCAGTATACTACTTACTGCTTTGTTGCTTTTCATTTTGTTCTTAGTTTTAAAGATCTTGTTAGCTAATGATTCTGGCTGTTTTTCTTTTTTTTGGTGAATCATGTATATAAGATATTGACTAGTCACCTTTTGACAAGAAAGTTAAAAAAAAAAAAAAAGGAGTAAGCCATTGTTTTTTCCCCTCTTTTTAAGTTCCCTTTTTAAACTCATGGTAAGGGCCACTCCATTTGGCTGAGAGTGAAAACTGGATGCAAGAAACTGGCACTGGACATATAACTACATTGAACCAGGAATATATGAGGGGATAGGCTTTTTTTCCCCAAACAATAATCCTATCCTATGCAGTAGGTATCATTATCCCCATTTACAAATAGAGAAACTGAGGCTCAGAAATATTAGATATAAGGTCACATAGCAGAATGGGCAGAGCCCAAGTCATATTTTTGGTACCCCAGTATCTGTCTCCTGTCTTTAAGAACACGGTTTTAGAAGCACACAGATGTGCTCTGTAATCCCAGTCCCCAGCTCCGAGCTGCATTAGCTTGGACAAATGATTTCATTTCTGAGATCCTCAGGGCATTCAGTTTTAAAATGGAGACAATATTTACATCGCAGAGTTATTGAGGGGATTAAATAAGATTATACAGTCACTTAGCATGGTGCCTGATCTGTGGTAAATGCTCAAAATGGTACTGGTGACACCTATTTTAATTCTCATCTCTGTCCCTGAACCACTCTGTGGCCCCAGGCAAGCCAATTCATCTTTTTATGCATCCAGCTATGATTCTGTATGGAGAGCTTGCACTACACAGCACATGTGGGAAATTAAAGTTTAAGATTTATCATCCAACTCATGAGATTTGAAGAAACACACCTATTAGTTCATCTTGGTTATAAATAAATCAAATATTCACCTGCACACCCATCCCTCAGGTCTATCAACCAAAAATGTAAAGGAATGTATCTATTACCTGAGTGCCTGTATTTAAAGGCCATTCAAAGCATATGGAATAAGGCTTTTGTCTCCGTTTTAAAGTACTTCTGTGTATGTTGCATAGACACAGGAATAAATTTAAATCTTCACATTCCAATATCTTTTCAAGCAGAGATTTTAAAACAAATTCTAAACAGCCCAAGTAGAATGGAGACCAAATCCAGATTTCTTCCTGAAGAAATTCTGTCCTGTTATAGGATTTATTTCTCTCCATTTTAATTTTCAAGGTGAAAATGGTGGATTTTGAAGTCTGTCCATCAATGCCAACTGCTGCTTCTCTGTGCACTTGGCCTCTTATCTACATCAATTTAATGTCCTTGTGTCGGAGTGTTGGGATATACAAATAGCACTCTAAGCATGAAACTCTCTTCCAAATAACAGAGAAAAAGTCGTATTTAGATTGGTGATGCAAGGCACATTACTAATAATGCTTTTTATCTGAAAATAAAAAAAATGTAAATTGCTCTCCAAAGTTGCTTAATGAAACAGAAACAGATACAATCTCAAATGCCTACAGGGGTTAGGAAAATAATACAAATGAGTGAATCCAGCTTTGTGTTAGTAATAAATAGAAACTGACACACAATTGGAGTGTCGGGGGGAAAAAAAGACTGTTAGAAAATGGCTGCCCTCCTTTAGGCAGGGCAGTGATATTCATTAGCAACAGGTAATTATGCCATTCATGAATATAAGACCAGCGAGCCAGACTAGAATATTAATGTAAAATGTTTCTATTTTCAAACCTTGGCAATGAATTTAAAATTCCTAAAAAATAAAAAAAGTGTGGTGAGAACCAATCTGAGTGGGCCAATAAAACCCATATGAGGGCTGTGTGCAGCCTGTAGGCAGCACAGCCAGCCAGAGGAACTCACATATGTGTTCATGCTTTTAGGGTCATACTGAGAATATGATTGGATTTAATTCCATTTGTGACTGACAGGTATAATTCCAATATTTCGAAACAATGCGTAGGACATTTAGGGCAATAGTATTAGTAATGGTAGTGATAGATTTTAGTCATAATAAAATTTTTCAAATTATGGTGGTCACTATTGATACACAGGAGTCTACAGCTATAGATCTGACTTTTTTCACACCAAGGGTAACCATTTTGCAGACTTTGACTTCCTCCGGAACAAGGTACAGGGCCCTTCATAAGTATAGTTGAGAGGTGATTGTGTCATGGGGGAAAGTGTCACTGGGACTGGACTAACATGAGTTGAATCCAATGCACTGGTTGTATAATATCAGTGAGGTCACTCTGGGCCTTGGTTTCCTTATGTCTCAACTGGTGATAATAATACTAATTTGATATTGTTGTATAAACCAAAGTGGATAATGTATATAAAACAACTAGTACACTGACTAGCACATAGTTACTGAAATTCTCAGTAAAGTTTGAAGTAAAAATTTGCAATATAAAGAACATTTAAAAAGAAAATAAGAAAGGGAACTGCACCGTGGGAATGAATGAGCAGTACAGTCAGAGGTTCCAGCCTCTGGAGACTGTCAGAGCAGAAGGAATAGACATGTGGTCCTCAAAGACCATTTTAGCACGACATAAAGAAAAAAAACAAAACGTGTGTCAAGAAAAAACTCAACTATCTCAAGAGTAAGGGCGTGGCCCAGAATTAGTCAATGCAGTCTTCTCTCAGTTTAACTATCTGAATCTTGGGATTTCACCAAATTCAGACAAGCAGGGCAAAGGTGGAAGCCATGGATTTTCTAGTTTACCATTCATGTGAGGAAATGTCATGGCCTGCTCTTTATTTTCATCAACCAGTTTGGAGTTGATTGCTGCTCTGGAAACTTTTTTAGTAGAGTAATTTGGGTGCCTGAACTTAATAGGAGAAATAGGGCATTTTTTACCTTTTTATGTCCTTCCCTCTTTCAGTCACTCAAAAGTGGCAAATAAAACATGCATATGACAGACAAACTTAGAATACTATAGGAAGAACTCAAGACCTCAGCTCCCTTTGAATCCCTTGTGCGAATCCAAGTGGATCAACCTCAAGAGACTTCATGTGCTCTTCCCTCAAGTGGGTTATATGCTGCCTCCCTTCCTTGCGCCTGCCACGGAGCAAGGACCTGTAGTCTGCAATGCTTCATGGATGCCTGCCAATAATTGTCTCAGCTTTGTTTAAGGGGCAATTATTTCCCTTTTGCCTTTCTTCTTAAGACTTCCAGATAAAAAGACCCAGGGGATTAAGTAACAAGAGGCTCAAAATGAGCTAAAAGGTCGCTTGGTTGCCAACAAAAGCACACGCAAGCATCCACTGTGGTCAAATATACAGAATTTACACCAGGATAATATCCATCCCATCGTGTTCAACACTGACCAGATCATATCTGGAATCCTATTTTCAGTTCCTATTGTAAGAAACATGAAGAGAGAGGAAAGACACTTTAATTATATATTTAATATTTTGAGAAACTACATTTTTGTCTATAAATACTCTAGAAACAGGAAACCATAGGGCTTTTCATAAATAGATGTGAGAACACAAAATCAGTTGTTGGCATATGAACACAGCCAAGGTATACTCAATGTCACTTTGTTATTAAGAAATTAAAATGGCCCTCAAGACTTCATAGGTATGAAATTGATTTAAAAAATACTACCACTAATGAAGAATTTTGGAGGCATAATTTGTTGAGCATGTCCTGGATAAGAAGAAGAAGCAATCAGTAGTGCCATAATTTATATACCTTTCTAGATTGCTATCAGTCCAATTAAGGAAGCAAGTAGATTACACGTCAAAGCTATTGGATTGCATAGCACATTCATGATTCAACAACTCTTAGATCCAGATGACTCCCAAATATATCTCTCATTCTCTGGAACAGATCAACTGTTTGTGTTGTCCAATTCTCCAAATTTCACAAAACTCAAATCTGATTCCTACTCAAAAATGTCCCCAAATGGTCTACATTCTCCCTTCCTTTTCAGTCCTAATTCCATTTTTTGCACACAATTCGTTCTGACATTTATTCATTTGTTGACTTGTGTGTGTTAAATTACTGTTTTCCCCATTGGAATATGAGTAGATATTATGTAGAAAATAAGCTCAACATTGATCAGCAATATGGCAAGGGTATTTACAAAGTTAGACCGTCTGTACCCACTGTGACTCCCTCCCCTTACCCACGGCTAATGGTTCATCCTCCGTTTCGAATCCCATTTTTTCCTGCTTTCTCGGGGCACTTTCTCCTGCAACTGCAACTTCTGCCTTTCTGCTTGCATGCTTTAGGCAGCCCTACTTCTCAATCTAGGTACTCCTCTTTCTCTTTCTCTTTAGGTAATTGTCTGCATTCTCTCTTTTATCTCATCTTCCTCTACTCCCCATGACAGTCAGCCTTTTCCTCTTTCACTCCAGGGAGACTTCTCTCACTAACTTGCTGATTTCCATAGAACGTGCCAGCCGCTAAGTTACCTCACTGTGCGGCACTTTACATTTTACATCTGCCTTCTTTCCTCACACACACCCCTTTTCTATGAATATGTATTTATTCGACTGCCTGCTAAACATCTCCTTTGGAAGCCAACATGCACCTTAAACTAATGTGCTGAAATCCCCTCCACTAGTCATTGTCCTGCTTTTCCTGCCGTCCTGCCTGCCTGGTTACTCACCTCCGTGAATGACCTGCCCTGAATACCCACTTGCCGAGGCCATAAACATGCAGGTTTTCCTCTCTCTCCTTCTTCCTACTTCCTCTCTTGTTCTTGATTAACAACGACCACCAATTTCACCTTCTTTTTTTTCTTCCTTTAAGGGCCCTTTCCTCCCCATTCTAGGCTCAGTTTTATTTTCAGAACTCACAGTCCCTGCCTAGGCCTTGGGGATGGTCACCTCAGCTGGCTCCACGGTTCCAATCTCCCCTTCTCTCCCTTCCTCTCATTCTTTTTATTACTGCAAGAAACAAAATGTGAACTATGATTCTTACTGTATTGCTTAAAACCTGTTAAGAGGTCTCTATCTTTTACAGGTAAAGTCCAAACTCCAAAATATGTAACAAAGTAAAATGAACAATAAAATTCTGTTGAAAACCACACTTGCCTTTTATAAAAAGGAGCTCTTTCTAAAGAAAATGATCTGAAAGATAGAGGCTCTCCTAGAGTTTAAGGCTGCTATTGTTAAAATGTATTGATGGTTTGGGGGTTCAGCTAAGCACCTCACATCTCTCGAGCTAAGTGTGGGAGATGCCTCTTGCCTTTCCCTGGCCACTGGAGCATTGGAATATAGTTTCACACATGATCTCATTTAATCCTGAAATGATGATGTTATAATAATTACTTGCATTGTACAGGAAAGCAAATTGGGGTTCAGAGAGGTGACAAAAGTTCTCAGGGTCCATCATTTGCAAATGGAGAGGCTGGGATTTGAACCCATATTTAGACCCCAAAGCGTTTGCCCGTACCCACCAAAGTCTGCTGTGCTCCAACACTTGTCTCATGCCTACGGAGAGCAGCTCTCTCATGAATGGAAGCTGGTGTTTCTCCCATTTAGTCTGCATCTCCTCTGGACAGGGCTGGAATGACAACACCAGGCCCCGAGTCCTTGAGCTGTCCTTGGCAACTCTTAAGATGACCATCCCTATTCTGTGCACACAGGCTTTCTCCACACGAGATACAATTCAATTGATTAGGTTTCAGTTTACTAATTTGCAATCATTTTCCAGCCCTGCATTCCCTGAGATTACACATGGGTCACCTTGGCGGGAGTTCTGGAAGTCCACAAACTCTTCAGTTACACATTTACAAGCAATCTCTGGGTTTATTTCTACTCATGGCAGTTCCATCCATTACATGGTGAGTTTTACTAGAAAACTTTCCGAGGGCAGCGCTGTCTGGGGGAGAAGGAACCTCGGCATTACTTCCTTACTTCACCCAGAGTTTGAGGATTGAATGAACTTTGTGTTGGCATGCAATTACTTCTGTTGTGTTATTCATTTAATTGCATATGTATACATATACTTTTCTTAGACTTGAGTTTAACTTCTATCAATCAGTGTTGTCCCTTATTGTGTAAGAGACTGTGAAAATAGAAAAAATAAAAATAAAAAAGATGATTTATAAATCTTTGTGAACTGACTCCATGCCACATCTGCTAGATGCACAAATTATTACTAATTCAACCAGTACTCCCCAGAGATAGATATTTCCTCCCCTTTTTAAAAAAAAAGGAACCTGAAGCTCAGAGAGGCTAAGTGATTTAGACTCTGTAGTTAGTAAGTGACAAATCCAGGATTTGTTCTTTCTATTACATAATAAAATATTTCTTAGAGATTCATTACATTTTACATCCAGAAAATGGCAATGCTGCTAGCAAAAACTGCTACAATTTGTGTGTTCTAAGTGTATTACATGAATTAGCTCATGACATTTTCACCAAATACCTATAAGGCAGATGTGCAAAGGAGATAGAATTATTTCTTCTTCTTCTACATGATGAAGACACTATGCTTTGAAGAAAAAAATGCAGACATCAGGATTTATTTCTAGTTCACCAAGAGCATCGTAGTGGACCACAGAAGTGGCCCCAGGCAGGGTAGAAATGACAGAGGTGGAGAAGAAAGTGAGGAGGAACATCGCATCACCACAGCCCCGGCCAGTCGGGCTGTCTCTTTCAGCCACACCTGACTAAGGGTTCCAGCAAATTCTGATTAAAAAGAGGTTAGAACAAATTTCTTCCTGTGTGGCCGTGTTCTGACTCTGGTGACTTCTAAATATCCCCGCAGTAAAGCTATCTCCTTGGGGAGAGGATCACGTCACCCAGCAGGTCAGGACAGCCGATTGTGAACCGATTCCCCTGTGTTCTGCAGAAGGACCCAAGTCCCTCCAGCAATCTGGCCATATCTATCAAAGCCAAAAAGTGTATCATCTAGCAATTCTAAGCTGGGATTCTACTCACTACACATATTCATTTGACAATGGAAAAGGATAAAAATCAGGACTCAACAATTTTCATTGCAGCATTGTTTCTCATAGTGACAAATCAATTACAAACCAAATGCTTGGAAATGATAAAATAAGTAATGATATGGCCATGCTATGGAATACTGTACAGCCATTAAAATGGCTGGAGTGTATTCTTTTTAATGCTTATTTGGCAATGCCAAGAGAAAGACCTCCAAGGTATATGTTATTTGGAAAAAGCAAACTACAGATTTATATGTTTAATTTTTATCTTACATTTGATAACAACTGAACAAATACATATTTATAAATATTTTATATGCATAGGAAGATATTTATATGTAGAAAAACCCTATACACCCACCTATTATCTAGGAGTAAGATTTTGCATATGGGGTAGAAGTAAGTGCTTTAGAGTGGAAGTGGGAGCTTTTATTTTTTTATTAAATACTTCTGAGATATTTGAATATGATGAGGATATTATATTTCTTTCATAATAAAAGAAGTCCATAAAATAAGAAAATCAGAAAAATAATCCCAGTTATGCATTACTGAAAATTCAGTGGACCAGAGCTGGCGATTGTGATCAGACACACAGAGAAGTCACAGAGGCAAGCAGCGCATCTTACTGATTCGGGTCTGAGTGAGCTACCGTGAGAGAGTTAACGCCATGAACTTTGTGGTAAGTCAGCGAATCAAAATAGAAACCAAAGTCTGATTGCATTTTTAAGCAAAATGAGAATGATTTGGTGCACAATAAAAGTTTAAATCAAAATTTTGTAGAAAACATGCTATATAAATGCAAAATCTTAATCTCAATATTGACTTTGAATTCTATTTCAGATACAACTTTGCAATTGCTCAAATAATGAGGCTTCAGAGACAATTTAGCCGGAGTGTATCTGTAGATCTCGACAGATAACTGATGTAGTAGAAACCTCAGCCCGTGTTTTAACTGTTTCCTACAGGCATACGAAGGAGTGTTTCATAGCTATGTTTTGTTTTCCAGGACAAGTTAACAGTTCATATTAGATACTATCCCCCAATAGATAACAGGATATTGGCATCATTAAATAAAAAAGAAAGACCAAAATAAAAACCCTCTTTAATGTTACCCTTGGCAAAATATCAACTATTCTACCTCATCTAGAATTCTACAAAATAATGATGTGATATTTGGGTTTTGAATTTTCAACCTCTGGTTATAAGTTTTTTTCCACATTTTCATATTTTTTCTTCTTCTCTTGGTTGTGCAATGTCTTTATATTCTTTCCACTCTGATATACCACAAAACATTGTGTCAAAAAGAAAATCTGAAACCCAGTCATGGGAACATTAATGTAACAAAGCCAGTATCAAGTTACCCCAGAATGTATACTTTAAGGGAAAATTCAATGACTGAAACAGCAACCAACAACTGGCAAATAGAGGACATATTTGGCCAGGAAGAGAGGATGGGGGTTGGGGGAGGAAATACCTCTATCTCTCCATTCATTCATTCTGTCACTCAGCAGATAAGCCTGGAGGGCCCACCATGTGCTAAGTGTACTTCTCTCCAACACAGGAGGCCCCGATTCTATTGCAAGATGCAAGCGGGGATTCAGGGACCAAGTGAGTAAAAACCCAAATAAACCCTCCTAATTCCTGCCTGTGTGGAGGAAATGCGCTTCCAACACTCAAAAGCAGTAGAATAACTCAGAAACAGATTCGTGAATAATAAAATTCAATCAACAGAGATTGTGCGATTTATTTTATTTTTATAAGAGATAGAACCTTGGTGTGCCCTGAGGTGATCTTATTTTCTCTCTCAGGATTGGGGATCGGAGCCTGGACTCAGGATGCTATCTGGTATGAGGACCCCAGCTGTGCTGAGACTGAGAACCTCAAAGGTGATGGTTTTAAGGAAATCGAAGGAGATCTGAGAGATCAAAGAATGACCTAGGTGACCAAACAGAAAAACCCTAAAGCCCTTGGATGTATGCAGTGTCATCTCAGTAAGTCTCATAGGAGGGGAATGAGGGGCCTTAGGGAAGGGCAAGGTCCTGGGGACTAGATCAAACACTCATTTACAAAGAGAAAAGGCAAATGTATAAAAAGATAACTTTTGGAGCAGGGTGATTACTTTTAACTACTTTTTCAAAATTAGCTTATTTTTAATTGAACAACAAAAATTGTATATATTTATAGTGTGCGACATGATGTTTTGACAGGTATAAATTGTGGAAGGGCTAAATCAAGCTAATTAACATAGCTATCACTTCGCATGAGAACAAGCTCAGTGTTCATTAATGGATAAGTGAATAAAGAAAATGTGGTCTATGCACACAATGAAATACTACCCCAACTTGAAAAAATAAGAAAGTCCTGTCACCTGCGACAACATGAAGGAATCTGGAGTGTACTATGTTAAGTGAAATAAGCCAGGCACAGAAAGACAAATGACTACTTTTGATACCAGGAGAAAACCAATCTGCAGCAGAAGGTGTTTAGGTTAAACTTAGGTGATTATTTCTTGTGAGATTGTCAAAGAAGGGTAACAGCTAACAATGAAGTAAATACCTCTTATTCCTAGAATGGCTGTGGCCTGACCTACCTAAGGACAGAGAGGTAAAAATATGTCCAACAGAAGTCATTCATCCATTGTTCATTCATGAATTCAGCAACATTTACTAAATAATTTCTCTGATAGAATAATGGGCTAAAGAGTGGCTGAAGCTTCATGACTCCATATACCAAAAAAAAAAAAAAACAAAACAAAAAACGATATGTCCTAAAAGTATTCTGTTCTTTAAGAAAAAGAACAATAGATTTTCTTTTTTTGGATTATCAAATGACCGGAATTGAAACCCTACATCATCTTCTTTTTCTATTTTTGCCATATCAATTCATAGAAGGGTACGCTAAGGGCAGGAGGCAAAGAACAGAGTTACTAAAAATAGAAAACTTCTGCACTTTCTTCTAAAATAAATAAAATACTGATCTGCTGTCAAGGAAGAAAGCTTTACTGTAGTTAAACCTGGTTGTTTGTATGAGAAAACTCCTCATCTGGGACATGGGTCACGACTGACAGGAACACTGTAGGTCCCTTGCCTTCCCCAACATGCTGCCCAGCTGTCCTCTGACCCCTTTTCCTGGGTCACCATTTCTCCACCTCCCACACAGCCAGGACTCCTCTTTGCTATCACAGAGGCTGCAGACTGCAGCTGTCACCAGTTTCCTTTCTTGCTCTTAACAGTCCATCAGTCTACAGGAGCTGCATCAGAAACCAAGCCACCCATCTGGGAGGGTGTCTATAGACTGCATGATTAAGTTGAAGAGAAGCTCCTTTGCAAACAGTCACTAACTATAAGATTATTATTATAACTCCTTCCTTCCTTCCTTCCTTCCTTCCCCCCCCTCCCTCCCTCCCTCCCTCCTTCCCTCCCTTCTTTCTTTTTTTCTCCCTGTTTAGTACTTTGGCTAAGACAGAAACCCCTGAGAAATCAGCTCTGCAGCACTGCAGTCCCCACCCCCATCTCCTGTTAAGGACTGGGCTGCACGCAGGAGGCGAGGTGAGCATCCGGCTGTGGAATGAAGCTTCCTCTGTATTTACAGCCGCTCCCCATCGCTGGCATCACTGCGCAAGCTCCGCCTACCCCCTCCCACCCTGATCCCTGGAAAAATTGTCTTCCATGAAAACCAGTCCCTGATGCCAAAAAGGTTGGGGACCACTGCTCTAGCACACCTGACTCAGATGTCTAGTTGGGGCTTCCTTTCACTCTAAGAAGGGAAAAGTGCTTTTGAGTTTCATTGAGTGATTTCTTTTTCTCTCCCCACCAATCTTCATCTCCTGAGCTGCCTCACTGTCACCCATCCCTAAAACACTCATTTTCCTCATTTATTTGGGTCTCATTGAAATATAAAATACTAAATTATTCAGTTGCAGAGGTTTATTAAAACAGAAAAAACAATGTCAGTCACCAGAGGCTTGCAAGGTGCCCAGGTGAGCAGCCGCACGCAGCCTGAGCAGCAGGTGTGCTGTGCTGATGCGAGTTCCAATGTCAGGTGCTCCCTCCCTCCAGCATCCTCACTGGCCCGCAGGATCCATGAGCCCAACATCAGTGGCTCCTCCATGGAGTCAGCAAGAGCACCTGTGCGTTATAGCTGGAATCTCAACTCTACCCCCCAGTCAGGTGACCTTAACCAAGCCACTTGTCACTGAGGTCCTCAGTTTCTTTTTCTAGGGGAAAAAGGTAGTAAAACCAACCTCAAGAGTTGTTAATATGAGGTGTTAATTGAGATAATAGTATGCAAAGTACTAAGAACACTTCAGGATATAAACAACATTTTTAAGTGACAATACCATCTAGGAGTTGGACTATATTAAACCACTATCCACTACGTGCTACACCAGCCCAAGTCGGTTTTCTGATTAATTTGACAAGAGCAGAAGCTTGAGGAGCCTGGCAAGGCAAATGCATCTGAAGTTCTCAGGAGCACTCAGAACGCCAGTGATATGAAACACAGTGGTCTGAAACAAAAGTCTGGAACGTGTGAAAAGCCAGCTTGACTGTCTGTCAGCCAAGAAAGAGGTTGAAACTATGTTGAACATTATTGATTATTTCAAGATTGTGTCAGCTTTCATATTAATACTTTTCCTTTCTACAGTAAATACGAGTGGGATAGATAAATAATGAATGCATTTCTACAAGGATTGGCCAGGTCTCATGTCTGTATGTTAAGTGTCCACAATCCTGTACGGACAAAGCTAGCTAATTGCTATTTCACCTACAAGGAGCTTAAGGGTCTGGGTTTGACCTTCCTCTCTGCCTTCATCTCCTGTGAGTTCCCCGCATGACAACCATGCAACAGCCACACCAATATACTTGTGTTTCGGAGAATTGATGATTTTTTTTTTCACATTTTCCTGTCTAAACACAAAGGTTCTCCTACCTGTAGTGCACTAACTTATTTATTCCTTTGATACTTCTTATGAGTCTTCAAAACTTACCTACCACTTTTCTTTACAATCTAACTTTCCCACACCACTTCTACCCCAGGTCCAGGCATCTGTGCACTTATCTCTGTCACCAAACTCATCACAGTGATCCATTTATTATCAACTACCTTTTTCGTCCCTATTTTTTTGGGAGTTCCTCAGGGGCACAGACTCTGACATCCTTGACTTTGTCTGCACAGCAGATCGTGTCTGGCACAGAGCAGGCACTCAGCAAATCAGTGATTAAATGTCAGGTGGAGTAGTACATACAGGTGCTTCTATAACAAATCATTTTTCAAATAAGTCAGTGAACAAAACCCAGAAGAGTTAAATCAGAATCTCAGGCTCTACTCCCTCATGAGAATGATAGAAGGAGCCTTCTGGTCGCTTCTCACCTGGACTTTGCCCCAGGGTGCTCAACATGCGACTCTGGGACAGCCACGGGGGAAGCGGGCGTCCCTACCAGGAAGGTTCAGTTCTTTTCTCTTGACCTTTGGAAGGGTGGTTGTTGAACAACACCTTTATGTAATAATAAATTCTGATGCCCTAATAGAGGTCGCTTGCCACAGAAAGTGGCACTGGATGGGGCTTCTTCCCTGGCTCTAAAGGAAATGGAAAGGCTCATGAAATACGCACTAGCTTATGAAGGTGAAGGGAAGGACGTTCGAAGCGTCCTTTTGAGCATGCCTGCATGACACAGTGAAATTAACACATGAGGGGTTCCGAGGGCAGTGACGTCATGAACAGCTCAAAGGAGAAATAGGCTGGAATCTTAGTGGAAGATACGACCAGTGGAAAGTTTCAGAGAAGGGGCATAGCGGCGCTGCAACATACCTAAGTGATGTGATGATACTCTCCCCCACTGACCCCTGGTGGGCAGTGAATTAATCCTTGGCCAGCTGTTCCCCGGGAAGAGGGGCACTGAGGCAGTAGGCGAACACCCTGTAAAGAAAGGGCTGCGCCGCAGGAAAAGAAACAGTGGGCAGCAATCAGGAATCCAGCTAAGGAAAGAGTCAAAGTCAAGGGCAGCTAGGGGAAACATGTCCCCTTCCAACAACTTTTGACTTTGCATTTGCCTCCTGTATCCACCTCTCCGATTACACACAATGAAGGGAACATGTTTCCATTCAAGTCTATAAATCTGTAAATAGTGTCTAACATCATGCACAGTGAATGTGACCTTATAAATCAAAGAAATGAGTGAATCTAAGCTGCTGGGAGCAGAGGATTTGAATATGTTTTCCTGGCAACACAACCATCTAACACTTCCACACATATCTCCCAAGCTCGTAGATGCCATTTTGTGATAATTCCTGCTCTTCAAAGGTTTTCTGCACTCATCTGTTTAACTAATTATTACCAAATGTCTACTGCACCAGGAGCAGGTCTTGATGGATGTTATGTTTAAAGAGACGTGGTCTCCACCCCGATACGAGGCATATTTGGTCTGTGGGCATCCACAGTGCTGCAGTGGACTTCACTGCGGGGTAAGGTAGGGGCTCAAAGAATGCACAGGTTCATTCCACCTGCAGTCAACAGCATCTGCTGTCACCCGTATGCACGGAGAATCTGGGTTGGCGGAAGGCACCATGGTAACCTGCCCTGGGGCCCACGCAGCCCTGCAGTGTTCTGGTCCACGTGGCCTGGAACCCAGTGGAGCCAAACACTCAGCCCTTTCCTTGCAGAACTGGGGTTTTGACTCAACCTTACATTTTATTTGAAACAATCCCTACTGTTAACAATGTGAACAGTGAAAGAAAAATACTTAAAAGAAATTTTAACCGGGATGAGACCAGCCTGACTTCAGAATTCTTAATTATAATTGAGCAGCATTTGATGAAACAAGTAAAATGGCATAAGCCACAACGAAAGAATCCTTAAGTTCAGTCAAATTAAAAGTGTATTTGGAAATGTTCTGTGCATATTTTCATAATCAGCACAGTGAAAAACAAGCAGTTTGCCTGGAGGACACGGGAAAAGTAAATGTGATGTGCAGGAAACTTCAAACTGAACTTCATTTGACAGGGGTAAGCTGGTTAGCAGAGTAAGAGAAGTTCTGGGCGCAGATTCAAATTCCGGATATGTCACTTGCCAGACATCTGCGACCTTGGGAAAACTATTTATTTTTCTGTATCGGACGTTTCTCAGCCTTAACATGCAAAAGTGAGACGTTTATATGGATTTAAAGGTTGTTGTGAGGATTCAGTAGATGCTCAATAAATACAAATTCCTTTTGCTATATTGTTATTGGCAGCAAACAGGAAGGCTCGTGCCTAGAACACAGCCGGAGCATGGAGCACAGTCTGCGTAACCACGCACCCCTACCTCCCTCACCCTTTCCCTCAAACCTACACTCCGCACATCACGGAAGTCCTGACTCAATGGCAAAGTTCAATATTCCATTCCCTTCCTTTGTTTGAAACGAAAGGTTCAGAATATAAGGAGGTGATGGTGTAACCATATGACTTTTATGTTACAAACCTCAGTAATAGCCCTAAAAATGACAGGTAACGGGCCATTTTCAAACTTAAAAAAAAAAATCACAACCATTAGGGAACTCTAGTTCATATTGAATTTCTCGTCCGTGTCCTTCTCTTTTTGGGAGAATTGTATGCATTGATTAATGTGCTGCTTCCACAACTGCAGAAAGACCATGATTCTCATTACCATTCAACCCTGTCAGCGTCACAGTTGCAGAAGTGTCGAATGTCCAGGCAGCTCTCCTCCAGGCCACATTCACACTGCTGGACCCCAGGAGGGGACCCTCCCCAGTACGGGTGCCTTTCATGGGACCGGCCGAGCCACCAGGTAAATGGTGCTCCATCTGAAAGACAAGACGTTTCACAGGTCAGGGTGGCACAAGCCTAAAATAACACAGGGGGTGTCATAGAAACTGAGATGAAGATGTCTCAAAATACATACATGATCCATCTTCCTTCGTTCCTTTCTTCCTGTCTTCCTCCCTCCCCCCTCCCTCCCACTTTTGTTCTTTTGTTCTCTCTCTCTCTGTCTCAGTCTCTTTCTGTTCATATCGATATCTACATCTATACACACACAAATGCACATAGAAAAATTGATCAATGACAACATTCACAGGCAGGGTCACAAACTCGAATTCTTACCAGATCAGGCCGGTATCACGATTGAGTGAATTGGGCCAGATTTTAGGGTTTAAAAAATAATAATTTCATTTTAAAACTATTAAAGAGAAAATGACAGCACCAGGGCCAGGTTAGCCCGACCTTTGTCCTCAGTGTCTGGTGGGTGCTGAGGCGAATGTCGACTCCGTGCAGGGCAGAGCTCACTCGGGAAGGAGGGTGTCCTCACTGACCTGCCGCCCATCTTGTCATGGGAAGACTAGTCCCAGGGTTGCCATACCTTCTGGGTTTTTTTAACAGCAGTCATGAATTCCAAGTTCAAATATATGAGGAAAAAAATAAAAACATTGCGAAGACCATGACGTGTGGCCAACAAGCCCTCATGCAGGCTGTGTTTGGCCGCAGGACGCTGGCGTGCAGCCTTGACTTCCAGTTTATACACACAACAGAAAACCATATTTGAGTCTTGTTCTTGTCAATCTTTCTCTCTGCAAAGTTTAATTTACTGAAATTTGTTAGATTTTCTTTTACGATTGAGAACATTTAAGTAGCTTAGAATTATCATTCAGGAGGCGATACTGTATCCAGGGCCGTAGCTAGAGATGGAGGTGTTTCATCGTTAGGTTCAAGGGTGTGAGGCCTGGGGTCCCTTTGATCATTATTGTCTTACTTCTGTTTAGATGCTTAAAATGTGCTTATTTTAAAAAATGAAAGAAATATTTATTAAGGGCCATTTTTATCATTAACAATTTTAAGGTAGAACAACAGTATTTAAGGATGCTTTCATGTTGGAACTTTGCCTAATCAAGATGTTAGTTTACATGTAAATCCTTATATATAAACATATAATTTACAAATATTTGCTCTATACAAACAGCAACAACTCACTCTAAGTTGCCCCCACTGCTGATATTCCCATGGAAGTCAGACATGAGCGTCCTGCAGCCACACGAGCCCTTCCGGATCCTTGAGTGCAGCCTTTTGACTGAATCCAAACTTTGGATTCAGTCAAGGGGCTGCACTTGGGGATCTGGAGGGCCACAGGTCCCCACCCCTTGTCTGCTTTCATGAGGAACACGTAGGTGCGGTCCTATGAGCAGCAGAAGCATCTTAGGGGTGCCGGTTCACCGCGCAGACCACCTGAGGGCTGACTCACCCCAACATAGCACCTGCACTCTGCTGCTAAAATAGTTCAAGCCCCTTCATTATCTTTTAAGCTAGAATTCCAGTTAGGAATGTCTGTTAACCAGGGTCTTCTTTTCAAGAATAATTATAAATGGTATGAATTCATTTCCCCTAGATTCAAATACCTATAAATTATTGTAAAATACTTCACATGAATTGCTTTCTTCCTAAATCTCTGCTCAGGTAAGTGACACTCACGTGGCCTAGAGGGATGACAGTTTGATTTAGAGCATACGGTGCTTTCTGGACTGGAGTAAGCTTATCATCCCAATGTGTAGTCCAGGCAACACAAGGGTAAATCATTTTGTATTTGAATACGTTTGCCAATATCAGCCTTGGGCCCAAGAATGAAAAGACATCTCTTGACCTCTCTCGCTCTCCAGCTGCCCAGGCCTCTCATCCCAGAATCTAGAATCCAGACCACAGAGTCAAGTTCCACGTGATCATGAGTTATTTCATTTGTGAACTACCACAGGTTGTAAGCATAGTAATAGATTCATTATCAATGATTTAAGTTCTGAACAACCAATTTATATATGACTTCTGGTGGATATGTTGCTTCTAGTAGCTTTATAAATTTCTATCTGGTGTCTTAAGCCCCTAGAACTTACAATAGCAACCCAAGGCTTTCTTTTGTTTTGAATCCATCAATGTCTTCTACCACTTGGTGCTTCCCTCCTAATGTCTGGCAATTATTAATAGTTTAAAGTTTGGGTGCCTATAAATTTTTGAGTTGATTAAGAAAATGTTTTGTGTGTATATGTATATGTATGTATTATTTATATATGTGTGTGTATGTGTACATTCGTACACATACACACACACACCATGTATTACTACTCAGCCATAAAAAGGAATGAAATGATGTCTTTTGTGGTCACTTGGATGGAACTGGAGACCATTATGCCAAGTGAAGTATCTCATGAATGTAAAAACAAACACTACATGTACTCTGTAATCACTGGAAGCTAAAGGATGGGCACACATCGACACAAAGAGATGTAAAGGACATTGTGAATCAAGAAGCAGGGAAGGAGGGGAGGGGTAACAACCTACCTACCGGGTACAATGAAGACTATTTGGGTGATGGGCACACAAAAAGCCTCAACTTAAACATTGTAAAAGATATCCATGTGACAAAAACATTTGTACCCCCTTAATATATTGAAATAAAAAAATGTTGAGAATGTTTTTAACTTATTGACTGTCAACAAACAAGGAGAAGTAGAGAACAAAATGTGTGTGTGTGTGTAGATAGATAGATACATATGAAAGCAGGAGAGCAATTGCTAACTTTTCCTCTCAGATGTCCCACCCGCGTGTCTCTGTTCCTGTGGCATACTGGGGTGTTCACAGCAAACGAGGAAACTGAGGATCAGATAGGGGCTTGATTTCCCTTAATTCTTGGCTCTAACTGGGTCGTCAGGAAGAAAAGCTACACCTTAGCTACCAATCTGGGCCACTGTAGAAATTGCAGTTTTATTTCTCCTGACAGAAATTTCTTTCAAAAGTGAAAGAACAAAGAATGATTATAAACATTGGATTTTTAAAATATGCATTTACCCAACAAATTTACTAAGGATAATATTTCAAGCACTATTCTATGCACTTGGGATAAATCACTTCACAAAACAAAGTAAGACAAAGAAACAGACAAAACATGCCCTCCCTGAGTTTATGCTGTAATTGGGGGAAATAGTGTTTAGAAAGGAATGAGAGGTATCGGGGGAATATAGCAGGCCCGGGGATCGAGTGTGCCATGCAGAAGGGTATAATGCAATTTTACATTGTCCTGGTCGGGGGGTCTTGATGCAGAGATACTCCCCCCAATCCTAAAGGCAGGAGCAAGTCATATGGGGCCACAGGGACAGGAGCATCACAAAGGAAATGGAAGCTATGACAAGGCCTAAGAGGAAATCGAGGCATTTTCAGAATCTATAGACACAAGTTTTTAAACTGCAATTTTCAAAATGTTGCTGAAACTCTAATAGGAAGGTTAACAGAAAAAAAAAAAAATCAAACAGGTAGCAGAAAATAGGTAAAATAGAACTTAGATTGATCAGATTCTTGGTCAGAAGCCAAGAATTCACTCTGATAGTTCCAAGGCAAAGTGTATTTATTAAGAAGACATTGAGCTGACACAGAATCATGCACATAAAAGAAATGGATTTGAGATTAAGCATAGCCATGTGCAGAACCGGCCCAGTGGGGGATCCCTGCCCGGTTGGCTGCCCCGAATGTCAAATGCGGAGAGACCACTCAGCAGTGTGCTGCAGCACTATGATCTCTTCCCTCCGAGGCTCAGGCCAGCAAGCCTGTCACCATCAAGAGAGGTTTCTGTGGCCCCTGCATTCACAGAATAGCAACCACACCTGTCACCTGCTTCCTGGTGCTCTCTTCCCAGTCAGGGCTTCTCACAGCGGGGCTGATGGGTGAAGCCCGAGTTGCCTGCCTGAATCCCAGCTGGAAGGGAGCTTGGGGATTTGGATTCTCACTTCTTCACTGGGGCGGCAGGACTCACGACATAAATACTAACACAGAAATGCTATTCAAAAGGTGATGGGCAGGCCTGAATAGGGCACGTGTCCACTACAGAGCTGAGCAGACACTTAGTGTCACTTACTGGATTAATACTTTACACCTCTGAAATCTCAATTTCTTCTATGAAATGGGGTTATTAATGCAAATATATGCCTCTTCAGATGCTTCTAATAAACAAAGGATTCCATGAAATGTGGTAGGCTGGGGGCAAGGGGGGCAACAGTTTTGCTTTGACAGCCAAGAATCTATTCTGCTTGACAAGAAGCAGAATGAGGAACAATGCTGTGCACCCCACGGGTGCCGGCACGCCACAGGTCTCTCCACAGTGAAAGCAACGTCTGCGTGATGCAGTGTGCTCTGGGCACTGTAGAGGCCAGCCCTTTGGCACGGCAGCAGTTTTTTCATACACGGTCCCAGCAGCCAGGCACAGCAAGGACTTCCATAAAGGAAGGGAGAACTGGGACGCCCTGGGAGATCCCACCAGGAGCTCCCAATAGCCCAGTGGCCTCAGAGGTCTTGGAGAGGTGGCAAGCCCCTTCTTATGCATGATACAGAAAGGGATTACTGTAATACTTTGCATTACTTCTAAGCATTTGGAAATATTATCATCATGTGACCTCATGCACACAAACAAGATCTGGGAAAATTCAGATTACATATATATTATATTATTTAAAAAATCTCTGAAGAAAATATTTATCTTACAAGGTACAGAGTATGTGATCATAGAAAGTGATCACTTGCCCTTTATTAATCCAAATAGAATACTATTTTTAAA
The DNA here is from genome assembly GCA_008086735.1 of Cheirogaleus medius. Taxonomy (NCBI): domain Eukaryota; kingdom Metazoa; phylum Chordata; class Mammalia; order Primates; family Cheirogaleidae; genus Cheirogaleus; species Cheirogaleus medius. Next base: position 10,634,298 of record VBSM01003199.1, on the reverse strand, counting down.
AAGATCAATCATATTTACCATGAGGTTTATAAAAACAATAGGAAACATCAGTGGGTACCTACTAGGTTACAGCCAGTGCTATCTAGTGCTCCACATGCATTCACCCATGTAATCATCACAATCCTACAAGGTAGGTATTATTATCCCCCATTTTACAGATAAAGAAATTGAGGCAGAGAAGGATTAAATAGCTGCCTTGAGGCCTTACTGCTAGTAAGATCAGAATGAGTATTTGATTCCAAGTCTTCTTGCCCAAGATTCTCTGGGTTTAACCCCTGTGCTATTCCACTATACTCTGCTTTGGGAGAAAATAATTCATGGTTGAAAAACTTAAGGTCTTTCAGCAAAATATATATGGGTGAATTTAAGTCATGAGAAATAACTAAAAAAATTGTAAGTGATGGATAATTTATTACATTCACTACAATAAAGACAACACAATTAATCAATAAGCATCTCTTACCTATCACACATTCCCACGCAGCAATAATGCCACAGCAGAAAGTAATGTCAGCGCTGCGTGCTGGGACCTTCCCAGCTCTCCCCACCCCGAATTTCAAGGAGACAGCCATGAGTGCCTGTGGCTTTGCTGCAGATGACATGCAAGCTGAGAGGAGCAGTTTACACCCCATAGCTGGCTTCCTCTTTTCAAATGTTCAATGCCTTTCTGAGTCTTTACTTGCAGTATTTTTATGCCCATTTTTTAGGACCTGAATTTCTCCTGAATTTTAAAGTAGCCAGGGTACTTGCTAAACAAAGTGGAAAATTTTGCAAAACCATTATTTAACCCACTTGGCATTGCAGACTGAACGAGGGTAAATGTAGCCCTAGGTTTGCCCATAAAACCTCTTGCCAGGGAACTTCAGCACAGAGAGCCTCTTTCCCTCTTAACCAGTGCAGAGGGGATGCTCAAAGACCTGCAGTCTTTCCCCATCCCTGTCTCCACGGCAGTAACTGCTGGGTGTGCTGCACCTCCCATCTAGACTGTCAGCCACAGGCACTTAGGTTTCAGATTATCCTCAATAAGATGATGTGACATAAACTTGGAAAAGAATTCTCAGAATTGAGCCAAAGGAAGACAGAAATAAAAAATAAAATGACATATTCTAGAATACCTTATGAAGTGAATTGGAATTTGGGGAGGCAGTATACGTGAGAAGGAGAGTGAGAGAGAAGAAGAAAGGAAGAAGGAGAAGGAAGAGAAAGAGGAAGGGGAAGAGGAAGAAGTGTAGTACTTACTTGTGAACTATGAGATCTCAGCCCTTATCAACTCCTTTATGAAATGTTTCAGAAAAGTATTATGTCTGAATTTAAAACACTACAGGAGGTCAAGTGTAGGAATTTTGCTAATGTGTGCATAAGCACACCATCCTGCCCCTAAGATTTCCTAAAGTGGAATGTGTACGTGCTACATACAGGGAAATGGTTCAAAGAGAGAGGAAAAAAAATTATATATATATATATATACACACACACACATGTGTTATAGAAGATATAAACACAAACCCAACTTGTACATATTTAGTTCAAATTATGATTTTCTTAATGTAGGAAATTCAGGAGAATTCATGAAACAGGTTAGTTGCACAATTTTATGGCTTAATCACTATGAGCTGTTGAACAGAATTCAAATTGGACATCCCTCTTCAATCTTGCAATTGTTTAAATTAAAGTCTTGACAACCTGGAAAACAGTGAGCACAACAGACTCCCAGTGATAACTACAGCTACAGCCAAGAGAATGTGGCCTCCTCTTGTTGTTATGAACAATCCAAGCAAAATTCCACACAATAGCAGAATGCAGCCGCAAAGATCTGTAAACATATAGAGACGGTGCTGCTATATTGAGAAGTCGCTGTCATTGCTGTTATTGTTTTCCTTTATTTCACTTCTGAATTTAGAAGTAATGCATACGCATAGCCGTAGATTCTGGTAAACTCAATACGCCAAACTGGAAGAGTTTTAGCATTCATTTCTTTTACCCTTACAACTTCAAACTTGTCTACACTGATCAGCAAATAGATGACAGTGGGTTCATGGAAGGAGTAGACATCCCTGCCCCAGTGACGTCGGGCTTAGTCTTGCTACTTGCCTTGCCCCACGGGATGTGGGCAGAATGACAGTAGTTCAGTTCAAGTCCAGACCTCAAGAGGCGTGCATGTTTCCACCTGTCCCTTGGGAGCTTCTCTGACATGACCATGAGAACAGGCCCCAGATGGTCATGACCTCTCCAACCTCAGCCCCGACAGTGAACACACAGATGAGTAAGCACAAGAATAAGGACTGAATGGTACATGCCACTGAGCTTTGACAACTGGCTATATAGGACTATTGTGACGATAACTGACAAACACAAATTATATATCAACCACATGAAAAAATTTCTGTAGGGATTATAAAGAAGTATATAGAAAGATCGATGATGCCCCTACCTTCAAGGCATTTTCAATATAGTCTGGAACATAAAGAGACATAACGTTGGATGAGAAAAATAAAGGGAATCATAAACTCTGTTTTGGACCAGCTAATTTTCTAACCTCCCACCCATAAATGTAAGCTGTTACCGCATGCACTTAGTGTTCACTCGGGAAGTCACCCCTAAGGCCGTCTCCACTTGCCCTTCTTCCCTCCGCATATAAACCCCATCTGGGTCACTCATGCTGTCCTGTCCCAGCTCAGAACCAATTATTGGCAGTGTAACCCTGACTCCCACGCCTATTTTTGCCCCCTTCAAACATGGCGCTATGTTGTTCCTGCAATTTAGACAGCAGTTTTCCTTAATGGTGAGAGTCCCGCCTCATCTCTCTAAGTCTCAATGCCACCCACCCATGTTTTCAGTAAGAAACTCTTCATAGAACTTTGGAGAAACTACTCCCATGGCTGGTCACTCAACTGTAACCTTATTCAGCCAGATCTTGTACCCCTTTCTCACAGCTCCCATCCACAGAAACAGGAAAGACTGGAAGCTTTATGTGTGTGTATGTATATTTATAGGTACATATTGCATATAAATTATGAATGTATATATAAATATGTGATTCATAAAATGATATAATTAAGTATAATGGTATAAATTACATATATTATCATTGCATTGAATGATTTTTTGATTCTATTCTCTGTAAAGGTCATCATGGTATGATACATCACTGATACAAATTTTAGTAGATTTTTGCTATCCTAAAGGGGCTGATAGCATTTAGGAGAAGAAGGCCATGTACACAGCCAAGAGTAACGCAAGTCAGAGTGAGATCGCTGTACAAATAGAGAAGCCAATAAAATTCTAGAGTAGCCCAGAGTGAGAAACTATGACTTTTGTCCAGGAGCCCTGGGACAGGTTTCACGAGAATGGTGGCATTCAATGAGAAGCTTCGTGCTGAGGACTTCAGCAAACGGTATCATGGGGCAAGAGTTTGTGCGGGTAAGAGCCACAGCGGAGAGGCATCTGATTTCACCACAGCATCTTTAAGAAGTGACTGTTTGGAATAATGAGATTTCTGTTCATACTAAACATTTTTTATTTCATTTATTGTAGTTAAACATTGTTGGCTTAAAAAATAAGTGTAGAGAAAGATGCCACCAAAGTCATAAGGCCAAGAAATTACCAGTGATTGCAGCAAATGCCTCACCCCAGGAACAAAATACAAATCATCAAAATACTGCTTTTGAAAAGAAGCTTCTGTCAACCAAAGAAAGTATTTTATATACTCATTTTCTCTAAATAGAATTTCATTTCTGAGGAGACATTTAGTCAGAAAGAAAAACAACCTCATCCATATCAGAAAGTAATGGCAGGCATTCATCAAAGTCAATCTTGGTCTCGCTGCTCGCTGGTCAGGATCATTAATTCAGAACATATGTCTAATAGTGTGATTAAGGGCTAGTCAGTGACATTAGGAATTAACATTTTTATAATGTTGTTCAATGTTCTCTTCTCCCTGCCTATTTAATTGAAATGAGCCCAAAAGAGAGAGGTGGAAATAGGGAAGATTAATGATATTGCCTCTCAAAACAAGTGACAAAAGTCACTTTGACGGGACCATCTGCAGATGGACTGGCCAAAGCTCTCTAGAATCTACCACAAGTATCCTTCATGGTTAAACAAAGAGGGGGACAAAGTAATTAGCTTAAATTATTCTATCGGCATTGTGTACATTTTTGTGGGATAATATAAAAATACTTTTCATTTTGATAATTTTTTTTTTCTGAAGAGCTATAATGAAGAATTCCAATAAGGTTAAATGACTTGTCCAAAGTCACACAGCACCAGAGGACTCTAGCCCCCTAGGACTCTGCAGTGGCCTGGCTCCTGTCCTGAACACCCAGCTTCACAAAGACTCACAGACTTTTTGATGTGCTGAAAACATATTGAAATACTGTGAGCCACGGGATGAAAATGAGACACTATTATAAACTGGTAGGAACTGACAATAATGAAGGAATGACTCCGCATTGGAGTAAGATCTTCAGTTTACTACACAATTACTCAGATATGACAAACTTAAAAGCAGTCACTTTCAAATGTGAGGTGACAAAAATGGACAATGGACTACCACATGCACATCAAACTGTGATGTGAAAAGAAAAAAACCCTTACTGTGTTAAGCTGCAGACATTTGGGATGGGGCACATTCATGACTATAGCACAGCTCAATCTATACCGATTAATACAGTAAAAAAAAAAAAAAAAAGAATGAGAAACAGAGTTGGAAAGTAAGATACCTGATGCCTGCACACAATTATAGAATCATAATTAATTGGGGTACTAAGGTTAATGCATATATGTATACCTATGATACTAATAAAAACATCTAGCAATCATTGAGTATTTAAAATATTCCAGGCAGTTTTATGCACTTTTTATGTCTTCGTTCATTCAATCTCCACAACAACTCTGTGAAGTAAAGATAATACTTTTATATCCATTTTGCAGATAAGGAAACAAAGGCATAAATATTAATAGAAGTGAAATTACTCGCCAGTAACTCAGCTAGTAAATGACAGATCCCAGCCACAGCCACAAAGATCTTTTTTTGGAGGTGATTTCATAAAGTAAAATGCTTGATTCCACTATTGCTTTATCCCCCAGAAGTTATTCTTACAGCATTCAAAGGGACTTTTAAAATGTGTATCAGATGATTTATCTCTAATTAAAATCCTACAGTATCACTGCCACAAGAAAAAATCCCAACTCCTCAGCATGGCCCAGGAGACCCCACACGCCAGGCCCCACAGAGCCTTCAGCCTCCTCTGTCCAGCACCCAGCCTGGCGGGCTCTCTGCTGCGGGCCTGCTGCCTCCAGCCTTCGCAGATGCCGTTCCGCGTTTGTCGCGCTGCAAGAATCTCTTGCGGCTATACAGAGGCTGACCGTGTTCTAGCATTGGACCCTGAAAATGTTGATAAATCTCACCTCTTCCCAGTTAGGCCTATCTAAAATACTCCAGAATCGCTCTGTTCTCTGTTACATTCTTAGAAGTACTTACTAATACCTGCAACTGTTCTTTTGTTGATTTTTCTTTTTTTTTTTTCTAGTCAAAACTTTATTGCTGGGCATTTGTGTTGTTTTACTTCAGTGGTCAGTGCAGAGAAGAATATCTTTAAACATAAATACCATGTGGATTGATGATTATTTCCTTAGGATAGATTCCCAAATGATTTAAGGTTTTGTTATAAATTGCCAAATTATCCCAGAAATAATCAGCTGACCAGGTTGCCTAACTTGTCATACTTCAGTATGGAATATTATAAAACATAAACATCTTGCCAGACCACTGAGGGTAAAATGGTAGATTATTTAAATTGAATTATTTTTTACTTAGTAGTGAGGTTAATCATTTTTTTCAAACATATACTGGTTACATTTTTCTGTCTTTTCCTTTGTTAATTGACTAATTGTTTCCTTTGCCCATTTATTTTTTGTTAATTTACACAAGCATTTTATGTACATAGATATTAAAGCTTTATCATCATTAGGTAAGTATTGTTCTCATTTTGTTCACTTTCATTTCAATGTGTTTTGGCATTTCTTATTTTAAAGTATAGAAGTTCTTAATTTTATGTAGTAAAACCTATCGATGTTGTGTGGTTTCTTCCTCTCAATCTTTACATATTCTTCTAGCTTTATGGTTTTGTATTTATAATTAATTTTTTATTCATCTGGAATTTGTGTTTTGAGACTTGTTCATGAGTACATACCCAACATATAGAATGGTGCCTGGCTTGCACTAGGAACTAAATATATATTTGCTGAAAGAAAAAATGGCTAAACCCCAAGAAAAAGACACATCAGCCTACAAGGATTGTCCACAGGTGACATTAAAATTTTTTTTTAAATCCTTTATTTTGCAGGAACATGTATGATTATGATATCTTTATTTTCTATATAGGTATATTTATCTGTGATAGTTTAGGCTACCATTGAAGAAATCAGGTATTTTTGTCATTTTAGTGACAGCCCCACAAAGTGACTTATATTAAGCCTTTGAATAAATGCTTGCTATACATGTGACATAGAGGAGACCACCATACATAAAGGTGTTCACAAAGCAGTTCATTCATGTATTGAACAAAATGAAATAAGACATTGACAATGGACAGGACACTTTGCTAATTACAGCATAAAATACAAAACAGGTATGAGCCCTGCCATCAAAATCCACACAATGTAGTAGATGAGGGAAAGAAAATGTTAAAATTTAGCTTTAATGCAAGTTAGAATGAAATAAATTTGAAGTGAAATTTTAAGCACATGTAAAAAGTCAGAAATGGCTAATGTTGAGTGGAGAGATGAATTCTAGGAGAAAAAAATCAAAAGTCATTCCTATTAATATTATGAATACACCTGCCATTTCTGTTTTCCAGCCAGTGAAGGAAAACTGGATTTCCATACCATTAACATTCAAAACAAGGTTCATGCAACATATCTCATTCAGTCCTTCGGACAGCTCTGAAGACTTTCATTCTCATTTTACAGATAAAGAAATGGAAGCTAACAATGGATTAGCAGATTCCCTAAAATCACACAGAAGGGAAGACTTGAATTTTGATCTTATGGCTCAAAGCTCCAATAATGTTTTTACATATCATGTGAAACTTGGCCTTATTATACATAGAAATAAAAAGGTACCATAAGTCTTTACAGCAATTGTTCTTGAGTCAATATTAAAATAGTATACATCAAATAGTCATGACATTGGTAAACTGTAGATTGTTATTGAGTATGCATCCCCAACCCTCTTAGGGTATTCCCAATGGTATTGGCTCCCCAACGATAACCATCTATCTACTGATTTATCTAGAAAACAAACAACCCCCTAAAAAAACCTCTTGCAGAAATAAATGTTCTAATAAGTACTCTTATTTCTAACAAGTTCATTTGGCTGGAATGCCTGTAATTTTGCTCAGTAGCTACCTAAGGGAGTGACACGTTAATCATGTAACCAAGAACCAGTTGAAATTTTCCTCTAGAAATCTTAGATCAGTGTTTCTCAAAGTGTAGCCTTTGGCACTTGAATCAAAATAATATGGTATGCTCCTAAGAACACAGGTTTGTGGTGCCTTCCCAGACATTCAGGGAGTAGGGCCCAAGATTCTCATTTCTTTCATACGCACCAGCGGACAGTAAAATTTTGCCCTAAATTTTACATACTAAAATTTTAGAATCACAAAATTTGAAATTTATTCAAAATTTTCAAGCCTCCCCCCTCTTTCTTTCTTGAAGAATTCTTGTTTGATGACACCACAGATTGCTGAGTACTAATGAGCTACTTAGTTTTAGGTTTAATTCTGATATCATAATACATGTATTAGGTTAATTAGTTCCAGCTAAAGAAAGGTATGATGATAGGAGGAGACAAATAAAATAAAGTTTGACTTATAATACCAGAGATAAAGGTCACCAAACTAATGTATTAATTAATTCTTATAGCCATAAAGTTGTTCTGCTCTCGTCTTGGTCCAAAATAAATCTAATTTGTGTCCATTTGATGCTGCTAATCTTCTTACAAATTCCCTAGAAGATTCCCCAGAGAAGTACATCTCACAGTTACTCATTTTTCTCTAGCACACATTCTCACTCCCTTTTGATTCATTTTCTACAGCAAACTCTGTCCCATACTTTGGAAAGAATAGAGAGGTCTTGTTCAAGTTCCTGTGACTTGTTTCTACTCTGCCCCTCTCTCTCTCTCTCTCTCTCTCTCTCTCTCTCTCTCTCACACACACACACACACACACACACGTGCATGCACACACTCCCCCCATGTCACCAGGTCCCAGTCCCCATGTCACCAGGTCCCAGTCCCCATGTCAAATGGCTCTCTCTTGTTTACTTTTCACTGGTTTCTATGGGAATGTGATGGAGTTTTCCTGAATTCATTCTTTCCCTCTTTGTTTATTCATTAGCCCCTCCGCTTAGCTATATTCACCACTTTACCTTCCACCCCACCACCTGGCCCGTGGAGATGCAGGGTGATTTCTTTGTCCTTTTTCATGGGTATTTCATCTATTACTTAAACAGAAATGCCTACAAAGTCTAGATTCTCCAGCCCTGCATTTTTTGTCAAGCTACTTGATAGCATCTCCATGTAACTGCTCCATCAGCACCTCAGAAGTAACGTGGTGTGCCCCATTCCCACCCAGGCTTCTCGCATATTCTCCCAGGTTTCCAGGCTAGGAAGGATAGTGCTGTATTTAACAAACTAGCTTCCTGAACATCAGGACAGCAAAGGCTGCCGGTGTTCTCCTTAGCAGTCCCTCTCCCATCCAGGCCTGGCTTGCCACATCTGCAGCCTGCTCACATCCCACTTGTGCATCACTTGGTACACCCTGCACACATGCACCCGACTAGTCTTCTTCCACTAACTATTCATTGTGATGATTTCTGGCAGCAAAACATTCAATAATATCTCATTTTTGAGTGCATTTAAGCAAACAAACAAACTAGCAATCTGATCTCAGAGCCTCTACTCCTTGGCCCCAAGCTACTTTTCATATTTGTCCATTCTCCTAGACATGTTATTCTTCAGTCTAATTCAGCTGCTACTCATTTTGAAGAAAATATCTTGTTTTGTTTGGCTTTCTGCTGACAAAATTTTGTCCTGCAGGAATGGTTGACTTCCGCCCCTCCATATTTTGACATATATAAATTCTACTTCTCTTCTCTGTCAAAGTCCTTCTTAAACCTTTTTTCCCCTAAGAAATTTTCTCTAGAAATTTTATTTGAAAATATATCCTCTCCTCAATTGTATAGCACTTTGAGAAAACATAAAAATTATGTATACTAATTATGTATACTAATATCTTATAATGGGTTATTTCTGTTAACTGAATATAAGGTCTATTTTCCCTACCAAGTTGTAAGCTCCTTAAACCAGCAGTCTCCAACCTTGTTAGCACCAGGGACCAGTTTCATGGAAGGCAATTTTTCCACAGACCAGGCCAGTCAGGGGGATGGGGTGGGAGGAGAAAGATGCTTTTAGGATGATTCAAGTACATTACATTTATTACAGTTGTGGCCGCTCCCCAGCACAAGCATCACCGCCTCAGCTCTGCCTCAGATCATCAGGCATTAGATGCTCACGAGGAGCGTGCAGCCTAGATCCCTCGCAAGCGCAGTTTACAGTAGGGTTCCTGCTCCTTTGAGAATCTAATGCCGCCGCTGATCTGACAGGAGGTGGAGTTTAGGCAGTGATGTGAGCGATGGGGAGAAGCTGTAAACACAGATAAAGCTTTGCCAGCTCGCCTGCCTCTCACCTCCTGCTGTGTTGCAAGTTCTTAACAGGCCGCAGACTGGCACTGGACCATGGCCCGGGGATTGGAAACCACAGCCTTATACAACATTAAGACTAATTATATGTATGAAATTCCATTTTCCCAATACTTCCAAATACTGAAGAATATTGATCACTTATTATCCTATGTGTGTATATATAACATATTATTAATATATACATGTTCTCCCAGAACTCGTAATCTTGACTTGAATAAGGAATTCAATAAATCAATAATTTTGTTCTAAATAAAGTGAAAAAGGAGTGAATGTTGTATTGCTAATCAAAAGGCCACTGTGATCATTCATGTCAACAGACTCACCTCCAAGTCATCTTTACCATTTATCAAGACAACAGCTAATCCAGTGTGGTTCATATCATGAGTTTTTCAGAGTATAGATTCTTCATGGTGATGGCATATTTTGTGGAGTTTTTGTGTTGAAAAATATGCAACAGAGGGTGAGAATGCTTATGTAAGGCAACTGATATTTCCTAGAGTTTTATCAACTAATTCACTGTAAATTGCAGAAAGTTTGAAATAAATACTCTTTAGTTGAAACATACTAAATTCAGTACATTTTTCTCATAAAAAATAAATTTGGTGTGCATCTTAGTCCATTTAGGTGGCTATAACAAAACACCATAAACTGAGTGGTTTATAAACAATAGACATTTATTTCTCACAGTTTTGGACGCTGGGAAGTCCAAAATAAAGGCAATCTGCATGTCTCGGGAGGGCCTGCCTTGTGGCTCAGAGACAGTGTCTCCTCCTTGCTGACTGGCATGGTGGGAGGGACTAGGGACCCCTCCAGGCCTCTGTTATAAGAGCATCAGTGCCATTCGCTAGGGCTCATCCTCACAACTAATCACCTCACAGAGGCCCCACCTTCTTCTTACACCATTACACGGGTGGTTAGGTTTCAGCACATGAATTTGGGGGGAACAAAAATATTCAGACCATAACAATATGATAGCATTTTAATAATACTTTCTATGGGAATTTAAATAGCTGCTGAAAAGAGACAAGTAGTGTGGAATAAATAAGTAAGCTGGGCAACCAAGATTTAATTCTGCAGTTTCTCTTCTAATTTCTTCACAATTTTTACCAACACTTTATCTTGAGCACACCCATCATAAAACAAAACAGAATCACATTTCCAGCCAGGCACTCGAGAAAGCTGTAATACTGATTCCTGACAGGCTATTTACTTTTGAACACATTTTTTAAATTTCTTTGTTTGTTTTAAGTAAAATACACTAAGATGGAAAACGTATTCAGGGCAGAAGAATAAATTTTCAGCCAGATGTTGAACAAAGAAACCTAAAAGGAGGGAGAGTATGCTATGTTTATCTAATAGACTCTTGAATTGCTTTATCCAATCAAGAATTGCCTTCCTCTCTACATGCACACACACAAACACACACACACTCTCCTACATGCCCTTTCTTGCCAGAGTTTGCCGAAGTGTCCTTATTCCTTTTTTATTTCCTCTTTCTTCCTTTCTCTGGTTGTTTTTTCTGCCTCCATCTCTGTCTCTGTCTCTGTCTTTCTCCCTTTCTATCTTTCCTTCCTCTGCCCTTTCCCCACGTTCTTTCTCCAAATTGTTTTGACCTCTCTTGCTCCCTCCTCCCTCCCCACATCCCTTTCTTTGATCCCCTCAAACATCAATTCTTCATTTCTTATTTTTAAACACATGAATGCAATCACAGATTCAACAAAAATTAATCGCAACTCTATCTACAGTATTCTATCGCTGATGGTTAGTAGGCATTATCTGGTATGATAAAAGAAGAAAAAAAAAAAGAAGAGAAAAGAAAAGAGCCAGTAAGAAATGTGTAAATACCTACATGAATCACGTTTCCCTTCAAATTCGTTATAACAGGTGGGCAAATACGTCAAAGAAAGCATGAAAGAGACAGAGTGGGTTTGCTTTTCACAATGCTAATGAACAAACAAAAATCCTCTGTTCATTTGTTTCTGTACTTGGAACATAACTGATGGCTGCAAGTCTAATATTCATTAGAGGTCTGAACAAGGCACAGACAGAAAGCTGATGGAGCCCACAGATCACACCCATTAGGAAGTGTTGCAAACAGTGCGAGGCAGCAACAGAAGAAGAATGGGCACAGAACAGCTCTTCTAATGAATAAAATATGAAGAACTTCGCAATTACACAGACCAGAGAGAAGTGACCAGAGGACCATCAGCATAATGATAATAATAAAAATAGGATTTCATGCCTGTGTCTCCTATTGCACATCCCCAAGTCTGAATGATATTTATTAACCTACTCTCCTGTTTATGATTATTTTGTAGGGTACATAACAAAAAATAAAGCAAAGCTATGGATTTCTTGCCTTCAAGGATTTTTGGTTCCATGATAGCCCACAAAGGTCATTTCATTATTCTGAAAGATATTCTATAATCATAAAATATATGGAAGTGGTAATTTTGGTTTCTAGGCAGGAATATACCATTTAAAAGAATATTTCACATTTTGAAAAATTATATAAAATGACCAACTGATATAACTGGCTAATTTTATGTGTCAATAGAAAGTAATTTTCAAAATAAAAAACTGAAAACATTGGCTAGCGTTTACTCAGGCCTTACAACATCCTAGCTGCTATGTTTCCACATCTTAGAAGGTGAGAGCAAGAAATGAGTTTATGAGAGGTTGACAGTAACCTATTTAAGGGCAAGGAAGATTAGTAATTGTTATACAACTAGCACATATTATTTCTTTAAATAATAATTGAATAAGACATATATCTTTGTAGATATACATGTGGGTACACGCACACCTCCAATACACAATAAAAAATCATCCTCATTAAAAGGTTAGTAATAATGATTACTCCAATACAATTCCCTAAAAGATAAATCATTTTACCTAAGATTTAAGGCAGGATTATTATCAGAATACTTGCAGTGACATTGCTCACAGCCAGGTATATATTTTTTCAGTTAACATGGTTCAGGTCTCCATTCTTCAAGAAGTCACTTTGTTGCTATCCTACGAAAAGGCTAAGTGATTGGAAAATAACATGATATACTACATTAGCACTCAACTTTGAGGCTGGCAAACCTGCTCCTCGTCTCTCGTCAGGGTACACCATTAACAGAAGCTGCCTTCTAGGATCTCAGTCAATAGAAACAAGTCAATTAAAGGGCCTTTCAGTTGACAGAGACAGCTAATGCATTGTTGGCTGCTCTTAGTAGAAGACTAGAATCAAATTAGAAAAATAAGCACATTAAAAAAAAAAAAACATCCACCTCTGAGAGTTACAGGTTTCCAGCATAGTGCAAGGCAAGCAAGATCTAAGATCTAGGATTTGATTCTGGTTATATATAAAATATCTCAAAATAGAGAGTATTATTGCATCCTAAGTATCTCTGGTTATTCTGGAATTGTGAATAGCAACTATCATATTCCACCAAATGTGGTAAAAAGAGATCACCATTGATAGTAAGTTTTATCATTATTTTATGTACCACTAAGAAATAAAAACTGCTGCCAGTTCAACAGAGATAAACCATTGATTGTAAGATTCATTCCAATTTCAGAGATATGAAATGTAAAACAAAATTTGGTTTTGATTCTATTTACATATATAGTTAAGCTTCCTGTGACTCATTTCATGTGCAGTGAATATTCTTTTTTATCAAGTCAGGGAATTGCTTAGTATTCATATTTTGTTTGTTGTACATATAACAAAGATAAAGGAAGATGTCTACAACATAAAACAATAACAGCAAATCCATCAGAATTCTATTAATATTTTCTTATGAACAATAATCACTGTTTGGCTTAAATTAGACATGAATGCAAGTGTTTCTTTAAAATATTTGAAGACTAGTGTTCTTAAAATAAGAAATATATATACATGTGGGGATTTCAAAGGGGGTCCTGAAATTCTCTGATACTCATCTCATTGGGAGATGAAGTTTGTATCTTATTCCTTTAAATCTCAGTTAGCTAGTGACAGAGAAAATATTTGCAAACCATGCATCTGATAAAACCATGCATCTGATAAGGGGTTAACCACCAAAATGTATAAGGAACTCAAACAATTCAATAGCGAAAGAAAAAAAGAGTCCAATTTAAACATGAGCAAAAGACCTGGCTGGACATTTTTCTAAAGAAAACTTATAAATGGTTAACAAGTATATGAAAAGGTACTCAAAATTACTAATCATCAGAGAAATTCAAACAAAATCTGCAATGAGATATCACCTCAGACCTCTTAGAATGGATGTAATCAAAAAGACAAAAGGTAAGTATTGGCAAAGACGTGGAGAAAAGAAAACCTGTGTACACTGTTGGTAGCAATATAGACTGATACAGCCTTTATGAAAAATAGTATAGAGGTTCCACAAAAAATTAAAAATAGAACTACCATCCAGGAATATTACTTCTAAGTATATACCCAAAGAAAATGAAAATATAATTTTAAAGAAATATCACATTCCCATGTTCACTGTGGCGTTGTCCACAAAAGCCAAGATATGGAAACAAACTGTTTATTAATGAAAAAATAAAGAAAATGTGAGATATATATACCCACACATATATCTTACATATATACAGTATATGTATATATGTAATATAAATATACACTTACATACAAGAAAATATTATTTAGCCTTAAAAAAGAAGGGGATCCTGCCATTTGCAGCAATACAAATGAACATGGAGGAGATTATGCTAAGAGAAAAAAGCCAGACACTGAAAGACATTGCATGATGTTACTTATAGGTGGAATCTAAAACTTTGAATTCATAGAAGCAGAGAGTAGAATGAAGGATTCCAGAAGCTAGGGAATAGGGCAAATAGGGAGACATTGTTCAGAGTACCGTGCTTCAGTCATGCAGAATAAGTTCTGGAGACATAATGTATAGCATGGTGACTCTAGTTAATAACACCGTATTGCATACATGAAATTTTCTAAGAGAGTAAATCTTAAGGATACTCACCACAAAAAAATAAAGAAATAGAGAAATAAAAAAAATAAAGGAATGAAAGAAGGAAGGAAGGAAGGAAGGGGAAAGAAATAAAGAAAAAGGAAAGGAAATAAAAGGGAAGGGAAAGGAAGGGAAGGGAAGGGAAGGGAAGGGAAGGGAAGGAAAGGAAAGGAAAGGAAAGGAAAGGAAAGGAAAGGAAAGGAAAGGAAAAGAAAAGCAGGCTACATGAGGTAATGGATGTATTAATGAGCTTCATATTTTTAATCATTTCACATTTTATACCTACATCAAAACATCATGTATATCTTAAATATATACAATTTTGTCAACTGTATCTCAATGAAACTGGAAAAAAATAAAGACTGTGTTAGTAAAAACAGAAAATAAAAGTCTGAAAATTTTAAAATTCAATTTTGACAGTGAAAGAGAAAAGAAAGATACCATCAGTTATACCTTTCTTACAAAAAGAAGGGACTTTACAAATTCATAGGAGAATAAAATGACTTTTAAATATTTAATTTGGAAAGAAATTTTTTATATGAGACCCTTATTAGGAGGACATAGGACAGTTTACTGGAAAATACCCTCAATAGCACACCTACCAATAAGGCAATATAATGAATTTCACATGGAGGGATTTCTTAGGGGGAAATTTATTTGGTGGAATTTCTTGAGAGTCCTTTGAAAAAAACTAAGGTGCAAATGTTGACAATGCAATGTGTACAGTCAAGGAGAAGCGCTCGAATTGCTGGCTTGAGCTTAAGAGTGAAATTAAGAAACACTTCAGAAGCTGTTGGGGAGGGGCCCTGATCCAGTGTGACTGTTCTCGTAAGAAGGGAAGAGCACAGAATGGGAGAGCACAGAGACAAGACCAGGTGAGGACACAGCAGGCAAGTACCTCCTGAAAATCAAGGGAGAGGCCTCAGAATGCAACCAACCCTGCAGACGATTTGACCCTGGACTTCAGCTTTGAGAACTGTGAGAGAATAGAGTGCTGTTGTTTGAGTCACCCCGTGTGTGGTATTTGGTTCAGCAGCTCCAGCAAGCTAAACCAGATCCCATGTAGAGAAGCACAGTGCTCTAACAAATACCCAATAATGTGGAGGGAGCTTTGGAATTACCCACTTCCCAAAGACTTGAAGAGTTTTGAGGTACATGTTAGAACAATCTTATATTGCCTTAGATAGACTTTTGGCAGGAAGATGGATGTTAAAGTTGATTCTGGTTCAGTGTCAGATGGAAATGAGGAATGTGTTATTGGAAATTCAAGGAAGATAATCTTTGTTATAAAGTGTTATAAATCTTTGTTATAAAATTTTTATAAAAAATTTTGCTGAACTGTGTTCTAGTGTTTTGTGGAAATCAGAAATTGTAAGTGATGAATTTGGATATTTAGCTGAAGAAAATTCTAGGTAAATGGTCAAAGTCACAGCCTAGTTTCTTCTTACTACTTATAGTAAAATTTGATTGGAAAAAGATAAAGTGAAGGAACTGCTAAGTCAAAGAGAACCAGAATTTGATTTCTGAAATCAGCCTATCCATGTAGCCAAAATGTAGAAAATGTGTTCTGGAGAAGACATCAGGGCGCGGCTCAAAAATCACATGGTAAAGAGAGTATGGGTCTAATCAGCCACCTCAGCTTAAGCCAGGAGTAGACAGAAATGGGAGAGACACTCCCCGCATGGACTAAAGTGACAGAGACAAGACAAAAGGAAGGAAGACCGTGAGACTTCTGGGATTCCACAGGATGGGAAAATAGAGCTATCTGGCTGTGAGCATGTGTTACCATTCAAGAAAAAGGAAGAAGGACCTCAAAGGTGACTCCAAGATTGGAAGGGCCATCACTGCTGCCATTGTCCTGGATGGCACAGGACCAGGGCTCAAGACTGCCTCCAGTTCATTTTTAGAGGGTGGGGCCATCTCAGTTTCAGCAGCCCAGGGTGCCACTACCCCAGGCTTCAAAGGATGAACTGACACCTAGGACCTCAGGGGTTTATGATGCCACCTTAGTGGGCCTGTAGGATGGAGCATCAAGCCAAAAATAATTATTCTAATGCAGTACAGCCTAATGGAATTCATCGCATTAGGAGTTGGACTTGCTTGGGACCCCTGACCCCCACCTTCTTTCCTATTCTCCTTTTTGGAAGGGGAATGTCTGCCTTATGTTGTCCCACCGTCGTGTTTCGCAAGCAGATAACTTGCCTGGTTTCCCAGGTTCATAGCTGGAGAAGGAATCATATCTGGAATCCCATCCACATATGATTTAGATGATGTTTCAGTGAGATTTGGGACGTGGAGTTGATGCTGAAATGGGTTAAGACTTTTGAGATGTTGGGATGGGGTGATTATATTTTGCTTGTGAGAAAGGTAGGAATTTTGGGGGTCCAGAGAGTAGAATGTTATGAGCTGAATTGTGTCCTTCCCGAATTTATATGTTGCAGTCCAAACCCCAGTACCTCAAAATGTGTCTGTATTTGGTCTTTAAAAAATAATTAAGTTAACATATGACTGTTCATGTGGGTCTTAATTCAATACTCCTGGTGTCCTTGTAAGGTCTCTGCCTCAGAAGGGACACCAGGGATGTGCACACACGAAGGGAAGCACACATGCGGGCTGAGCAAGAAGGCGGACATCTGCAAGGCAAGGGGAGAGGCTTCACGATGAGCACAGCCCGGCCAGCACCTTGCCCTTGACTGCCAGCCTGGACAACTGCCAGAGAATGCGTTTTTGTCTTTCACGACACCTGGTCTGTGGTATTTTGTTATGGCAACCCTGGTAACCAAATCAACACTGTTTCGGATTCCTCCTGATTTTCCAGAGTTTTGAATTTTAAAATCCCCGACACATTGAAGGAAAACTTTAATTTCCCTTAATTATTAAGGGGAATAGTGGTATTCATGAAAATACATAGAACAATATAATTTTAGTTTCCTGGTGTGTTTTCAAAACTAATCAGATGTCTTGTGTGATTTCTGCTTTTTCTTTTGTTTGATTTGTCTGTCTTCTTCCAGTGCCTTGCATTTAATTCTTACGGACAAACAAGGTGGGAATCTGTTGGTCAGCTCTATGTGCTGTAAGATCTGCCCAGCACCCCGCGTGGACAGGGAATTGGGCAGAGGCAGAGGTGAGTGTTGGCATAACTCTCTCCTCCATCTGCCTAGCAGGGTTTGTCTGCCCACAGCTGAGAAGGTGCGTTACTGCTGGGGAAAGATGGAAACGGAAGCTGACAAATGTGCAAAAGAGCAGAGAACAGCCTTATTTGGGTTGATAATGAAAAAGGCAATTTGTACCTCCTTAAAGGATATTAAAGAAGGAAAAAATAAGGAATTATAAATTACATTTTCAGTAAGATCCAGTAGAATATAAACTAATCATCAGCCTTTAAAGAAATTTAGCATTCTATTTTAATAGGTAAAGGGTTATAGGTACACAAATGATTTATTTGTCATTTTGAAATTGTAAAAGTACAACAAATGTATTTGCTATAGCAAATTGACTTAAAGTTGAGATTTTAATTTCTGAATGTTGTATTTCTAAGGCTCTCAGCAAGGCTTGTTCAGGAAAAATGAAATTCCTGGCTGTATCTTTTCTCACTCCATGTCTAACTCTGCTAAAATGGCTCTCAAAGCAGTAGAGTCACCTGAAAATTTAAAATAAAATTTAAAAAGAGATTTTTCTAAGTCATTTAAAAATTTCGTCTTAGGGAAAAAAATAAGTTGTTTCCGGAAATACCATCAGCTGCTGAGTTATTTCTGGTTAAATCAATTGTGCACTTTAAACTCATCAGAGCAGAGTGGGAAGTCGGAGAAGCAGCCAGATGTGACTACAGCTTCAACTTGGGAAAAGGGAACACATGTTTGCAGAAAATATGCAAAGGAGAAAACCACTAGATTTTTCAACAGCTTTCGTGACAATATTTGGCAGCTGAAATACTTCAGTTACATACTCGGAAGACAACTAATAAATTAGTGTCAACACAAAACATCTAGGCTGCACAAAGCCCCTTTGCAGAGGAAGGAATTGAAGCCCAGTTTCGGGGATTGGTCTCAAGCTGTGGGGTCAGCATGAAAAGACAGACACCTTGGGACTGTGCAGGCACACCAGCAACATTAAGTGCACAGCCAACAGGAACTGTCCCTGAGCTAAGAGCCTTGCTCCCACCTCATCCCCACTGCCTGACTTGGCTGTCTGTAACTTTGAATTCAACTTTGAAAGAATTTCAGTAGCCAAAGTCTTCACCATTTCTTTCTTTTTCCACCACTCTCCCCAAAGACATCATCTGTTTTAGGCAAAGCAAACCATAAATCATCTACCACCAAGATTGTGAACACTGAGTCCTTGTTTCTGAGACCAACTTTACTGCATCATATCAAAATCTCATCCATACACTCTGCTAAAATCTTGATAGAAATGTTAAGTAAGACAAACTTTGAGGAGGGGCATTTGGCAATAATAAAAATCTTAAAAATCCACTCCTAAAGATCTTTCTTAAAATTTCTTGATAAAAATATTCACTATAGTATTGTTGAGTGTAAAAAAAATTGGAATATAATCTAAGTGCCTTTAACAGAGAAATTATAAAATAAATTGTTATATAACCACAAAAGGATCTATTATCACCTTGTAAATTTAAAAAAAATGATAGAAGTTTTTTAAAAATGTTTATGGTGAAGTTGCAAAGCAGAAAGAAAATTGAAATTAAATGTCATTTAAATGTCCATTTTTATACACCAGATATCAGAACAAATAATGTCTTCTCCATCTTCAATTCCATGGTGGGCTTGCTACTTGGTTCAGCTGTTTTTTGTGCATGTGTTTTTTCCTTTTGGATTATAAGCACCCAGAGAGAAGAACTTTGGTTTCATTCATTTGGTAAACATTTCTTTTTGCCAGCACAGAATTAAAAACCTTTGCATGCCCCCCACAGGAAACAATGAAGAATTAAACCTTTCTTAAACATGTATTATTTGCTGGTAATTGTATGAAGTCATTTAGATATGCTCTTCTGTTTAATTCTTTCAATATCCTGTAAAGAGAATTTTATTATACCCATTTTATAGCTGGAAAGACTTAAATAGAAGCAGGTTGAACAATTCATGCAAGATATAAGGAAAACAACCTAAATTTAAACCTGGACTTGTCAGACTCTCCCTATATATACTCTTATCCATGACAGAGCCTGGTCTCCTCTTCTATTGAAGGGGGGACTCAGTGTCCTGTGTTCAGTAAAGTCACTGGCTAGACCTTAAATGATTCCATGGCATTCACTTTAGTCACTGGCCTTGTTTCACTGGCCAGGCTCTAGCAAATTTATCTATCAGGTCTCTATGGAAACAGAGTTTTAAAACCCATCACACCCAATTGAAACAGTTTAATATGCATAATCACCAACACAGTTTTAATAGCAGCATATTTAAGGCCAATAGTTGAGTTTCTTTGTTTGCTTTCCAATAAATGGGGAGTTTGGGCTCTCCTCCGTTTTCCTTTCCACAGTTATACCTTGATATATCAAGACACAGTCAGAAAATGCCTAAAGCCAGGAGTGGGGTCATTTACCAATGGTAGCCTCCACTGAAAAACACAGTGTTTTGGCTTGATGTTTAGTGTTTTCTAGGGAGGAAAGTGGAATTATGAAGTAAAAGTAAGAGAAGTTACCTTTCCTCATTACAAATTACCTAGACAGGACAGCTTTCTTAGGCACATAGGGGTGATTAATGAGTCATAAAAATAATTTAATTTTTGCATTTTTACATTTTTCTAATTTAAAGTTTTCATTTGGCAAGACTGTGGCAGGAAGGTGGACATATAGTGAGATCAACCAATTAAACAGTTTTCCTCTTTGCATCTGTTAATTTTTTGATTTATTTGGTACAAATAAATGAAACAACTAGTGTGGGTAGACTGTAACAGCATCCTGTGATTAGTGTGGTCACATACACATGGCTACACTTACACTCAAACTTTAGTATT
The DNA here is from genome assembly GCA_008086735.1 of Cheirogaleus medius. Taxonomy (NCBI): domain Eukaryota; kingdom Metazoa; phylum Chordata; class Mammalia; order Primates; family Cheirogaleidae; genus Cheirogaleus; species Cheirogaleus medius. The sequence goes on along the minus strand of VBSM01003199.1, from coordinate 10,613,596 downwards.
ATTTTGTAGAATGGGCGAGCATTTAGGAAGTTTGGGTATCCCTGGCCACAACAAGTAAATGTTATTATAGAATAGTCCATCCTTATTGACTTCTTTAAGACATCGTATTAATATAATGTTTGTATTTGTATCCATCAGTCAAACACAAAGTTAAAGGAGAACAAATCAACTACCTCTATTGAAGGCATAAGAAATCTGTGAAAATTCCAGCCCCAATTCCCTTTAAGTCTCACAGTTCATTGAGACCAGCAGGCCTTAGGTTGTTGATGTCAAATTTCCCCAATATTTGCAAAAGTTAACATCTTTTTACAAGCTACAACAGAGTCATGCATGATGCGTCCTTCAATTCTTTAAATTGCAGATTCCAGGCCCTGATGTCATATGAACTAAATCAGAATTTCTGGGGATAAGGCCTAGAATTCAGCATTTCAGTGAACTTTTCATGTGATTCTTATGCACACCAGGGTATGGGGGGACACCTTGTCAAGTTGCTGCTTTCACATTTATCTGTGCTTCAGTCTGTCTAAACCAATATTTATTGAGTGTCTCTAGGCGGGAGCTCCTATTCTCCAGGCTAAAGTGCAACATTCAGCACTCCTCAATTATTCCCAGAATGTTAAACTGATACACATTCCACAATTCCATCTTGAAACAAAAACCTTTCCTAGGTTGGAAACGATGGCAGTGTGGCAGCGTGCAGCCTCTGGTCTTCAGTGCGGCCCTACACGGCATGCACACCCCATCTCCTTTGAATCACCACCACAAAGCAAATCAAATTGGGTTCTAACAATTTTAATTTTCCACCCTACTCTGGAAATGGCATCATTTGCTATCATGGTTAAAGGAGATGGTGCTCCTGATTAAAATAATTATATAGTGGGAGCTTGGCCATATGAAAATAAAGCGTGGGGGATGATCATCTAGAGATTAAGAACTGTTTTCAAAAGGATAAGCACCCGGAATACTTAGGCAGGGGATGATTATGAGTAACAGGAAGAAATTAGGCAAAGGAACATTTTGCACTGAATACCACAGAAGTTTTGCCAGACTATCCCTAATTTAGAGTAGGATTATTTCCCAGGAGATGGATATTTATCCACAGGTTGTTGGAAATTGCAAAGAGACCAACAGCCTAATTTTATTTCTTCTCATCTTAAGTAGGTACCATGCCAGAAAAATCCATCAGCTAATCAATATCTATTTACTCTTCACGTAGCAGTTGCCTATTCTGAAAAATTTGTGTATGCTTTTGTTTTCTATTCACCTAGCATCCCTGGAATCTAGCATGGATCTTTATACATGACAGGTGCTTCGTTGTTGGTTGTTGTTTAAGTATGGAAGGAACATAAAGAAATATACAGTTTTCACTGCCCTCAATTTTTCCCTGTCCTAGTGTAATTAAAAAAACAAATGCACATTGATACAGTGAGATCCTATTCAAGATATTTGGAGTTTTCAAGTATTACATAAGTGATAGCTTCTGCTACCATTACACCTAATCTATCCAGCAATTTCATTGAGGGAGGCATTCTATAAGTGAATTTTCCAAATAATAAGTGTGAATTTTTCATCATGCATTTTTAAGAAAAAAATAATGATAGTAATATATTTTCATAGACATTTTTAAACTATCCCAAGCTTTCTTAAATAGTATATGGCCTAAAACCTTCAGAATCATTACCATGAGCAAAATTTATACGTACCAAGGTTTATTAAAATATCTAGAGTTAGTTCACATTTTTTCACTTTTTTAAAATCATTTTCATTTGACACAGGTCATGTAGGGGGCCTAGCAGGAATATGAGGAGAATTTTAAAATTAAAATATGTCAATTTGGAAGAGAAAAAGGGTAGAATAAACGGAAGAGTGCAGAAGATTTCTTTTCAATGCAGCTTTTTAAAAGTTAAGAAATAAAAAGAATCTAGATGAAAGTGTTCCTGGGCTTGAAGCTACACTTGAACACCAACTTATGTAAATACACATCTCAGCAGCATTGGATTTAGATGAGTTATAGACTTTTTTTTATAGGTTCTGGTATATTTCAATGGGAAGGCCATCAGAGGTAGAATTAAGCTTACAAAATCTGTATTTTGAGAAGGCTACTTGGAAGTCATTTTATGTGACTACTTATTTATTCACATGTCCATCTTCCTCCATTAGGTGAGGTCACAGACTAGTAGATGTTCCCTCATGTCCAATCCCCCTCTTTCTACAGCAATGGACTTTTTAGGAGAATATGGTTACCCAGGTAGAGACTGTATTTCCAAGGCTTCTTAGCAGCAAGATAAGCCATGTGACTCAGTTCTGTTCAATAGCATATGAGTAGATGCATGTAGATTCCTTAAAGGAAAAGTCCACCCCCCTTGCTGCTTTGGTAACCCAGGCTCTGTGGGAACATGGTGGTAGGACATCCAGGATCATGTAGAGAAGTTTAGCTTTAGGGGGATGGCAAAGCAATGAGAAAGAAGTCTGAACAAAATAACCAAAGACCATTACAAGAAAGGAATAAATGTATCTTGTGTTTAAGATATTGCTATACTGACTGTTTAGTTCAGCTGTCAGATATGCTTCCTAAGGAATGCCATGCAAAAGTCAGGAGAGCTGCCCATCTACTATCTTGCTCACTTTTGTGTTCTCAAAGGCCAGCCCAATGCCTGACACATAGTAAGTGCTGGAACAGTTGAGGAAGAGGGCTCAGTGTGCACATGGCACCTTTTCAGTGACATGCCCATTCAGTTAAGCTGCCTCGGGTGTCTGACCAACGCTTAACTCATTCTGCATTTCTGGGATCAATGGCAAGAGTCTTATTCTTGTTTCTTATCACAATGTCCTGCTGTCCTGCTTTCTTGTTTCTAGTAGTCCTATCTTCCCTCGTGCACTATGAAAAATTGTATTTGCTAATTTGTCTCAATTATTCCCACAGTTCTGCCTATAGGGTTAATGAGGTATTTTTTACAAGTCAAAAACATGCCTTTGCAAATCTATCTCCATAGGTCAGAGTTTTTTCCAGATTGTCTCTAAATTCTGGATTCTTAGTTGTGTTTACAGAGTTACAATCTCTATATATGTGTCCTTAGTAAAATATATATTATATATTTAATATATAGGTCACCCCACATAAATATATCCATATATATTAACTATTATACAATTTATAGTATAAGGTATAATATATAATTCACACATTACATATTATAGTAATATTGCATAATATATATTTCTTAAACTCAGAAGCAATATTATATTCAGAATTCCCTAAATGGGCAGCTACTCTGGGCTTACTTTGAAAAGACAGGAGCTTTTCGTACATATCAAGGAGTATCTAGTTCTGGATAACAACTACAAGGTAATGCCTTTGCCTCTGAAATAATGCTGCATCAGACATGGGACCGCACCTGAAGCCCACCATGACACTCAAAACCGAAGGAACAGTTTTAGGCTGGGCGCGGTGGCTCACGCCTGTAATCCCAGCACTCTGGGAGGCCTAGGCAGGGGGGATCATTTGAGCTCAGGAGTTTGAAACCAGCCTGAGCAAGAGCGAGACCCCGTCTCTACCAAAAATAGAAAAAATCAGCTGGGCATGGTGGCACACACCTGTAGTCTCAGCTACTCGGGAGGCTGAGGCAGGAGGATCACTTGAGCTCAGGAGTTTGAGGTTGCTGTGAGCTAGGCTGACGCCACGGCACTCTAGCCTGGGCAAAAGAGTGAGACTTTGTCTCAAAACAACAACAACAACAAAAAAGACAAAGGAACAGTTTTCACTACTCTAGCCCAAGCTGGTTTACATTTCTAAGTAAAATCTGGCCGGTCCTTGTTGTATGTGGTCAGTTTAGCCTGAAATGAAGAAAAGGAGCCTAGATGTCCAAGCGCACATTGGTGAGGGGAAACACTTCAGGCTGCCCCTGCGGGAGGGAGAAGGGAGCAGAGAGGGGGTCAGGAAAGGACCTCTTGGTTTGTGACACCCCCTCCCTTCCCCCAGCATTGGAGAACTGGGGGCAAGGGGGAGATCAGGGCCTATTACCAGTGGTATTGCATCAAAATTTGGGTTATTGTGAGGTTTCGCTCTGCTTAAAAAGGAAATTGGATCTATTAGGGTAATAAATAAATGCATATTGAAATATGAACAGGTGTTTAGGTTTGTAAAAGGGGGGGCATATTTTATTCAAAATTCCTTTAAGTATGATTATAAAACCTTTTATAAATGGAATAAGATTTTAATCTAAACCAAAAAGCATGAAAAACTGTCTTTAAAATCTATAACTTTAATATATGAAGTACCAATTGTTTAAACTAAAATTTTTGAATAAATATTTCTAAGTATGAAAATAATGTTGTAAAGGATCAAAAAGACATCACATCACCCATGATTTTCACTTCAAAATTTAATTAAGAGACAGTGAAAGGTGGGCACTCCCAATGCAGAATAGCTCTACAAATGTGATGAAGACCCAGTCTCATTGAAAGGGGGTGGTGACCTGCACAAAGCTACTCACTGTGACTGAAGCATTTTCTGTCCTGCCAGTGTGGGGCACACACATAACTGGAGTGGCCCACTGTCTGCTTGGTGTAGCTCACGGACTTAAAATCTGTGTGTTAGGTGGTTAGTATAACCTCTCCTGTGTATCTTGTTACTGGTATGTACTCACTGAAACAAGGATTGAGGTATCTTGAACTACTCTCAGAAAATATCTTCAGAAAATGAAACACGGAGCTACTGAGGGCCATATCAGAAAACCAGCCGGTAAGGAATCTGTGGGGGTCGTTCACTTGAAGAGGACATCTCAGCTGTCAGTATCCAAAGGGCACAGGGACCTCCGGAGGTGGTAATAGTTAAGAACAACTGGAGCTGAGTCTTTCATTAGCAGGGGACGGAGGTGACCCCTGGTAGCACAGAGACATAAAGGTGAAGTGACGGAGCTTGCCGGTGCACACCCTCTCCTCCTCACAGGACACTTTTCGTCACAGCTGACCCCTAAACACCTTTCACCGTCAAGCTCGGCTGCTCTGTGAAGCATCACACAAGCCTTCCCTCATTTCCCAGATGGGTGAGAGGCCCCTCTCTGCCTCACGACCCACCCTGTGTGTACGCTGCTGATGGCCTGGAGCACACCTGCCACTCCCGCTTGGTGTCCTGTTTCTCCATCCCCTCAACAGAGTGAGACCATATGATAACAACGGTGCTTCTTTTTCATTTCTGTTTCAAGTAGCTCACATATGATTTATGGAATTTATGGTTAATTGAAGTTCATATAAGAAAACAAGGAATAAATCTCTCTCTCCCTTCTCCCAGGCTGTGAAGAGCCTTTACATTCCACCAACTGCGTGTGACAACTCATCAAGCACAATGGACGTGGGTTATTAGAAGATAGTGAAATTAGGAAATTGCATTCAGCACTGCTAGATGTCTGTTTTTGAGCCATTAGGTCTATTATAGCATCTCCTCTACTATATAAAGACTTAATTTCGAATATCTGTCTCACTTCACTAATTTCTGAATTCCATGAGGGTCATTCTGTGTATTTGTTCAGTGTTTCTACCAAGATGCGCTGTACATACAGACATGAATAAGGAATCACGGTGACTGTCCTCAAGCAGCTGACAGTGCCCTGGGAAGGAAGGACCATCAAGAAGGCAAAATATGTCATAGCGCATGGGATGTCATGGAAGTACAAATGAAGCTCTTTAAATTCAGAATGATGTCAGGAAAGGAAACCTAGAAGAAGTCATGTATTAAGCTTAAAAATAAGAATCTAAGGATATTCCTTAGATTAAAAAAAAAGAAAGAAAAAGAAAATATGTCAAGGGAGTAGGAGAGAATATGGTACACTATGGAAGCTGTAACTCAATATACAACATGGAAGCATGAAGTAAAGAAATTTTTCTGGACTAGGGTGGGAGTTAGGCAGTGAGGAGCCTCATGTGCCTGAGATAGAGGTTGTGATTTCTCCTAAAGGCAAGTGTGAAGCATTGACAAATTAGCACCACAGGAGGGATATGATCAGATCTGTGTTTTAGGTAGGACCCTCTTGTAGCAGTCTAGAAGCTGATTTGACAGGAAGGTGAAAAGAGCAAGACAGGATATAAGGAACACATTGTCAGGTGTCAAAGCAGTAGAAATACAGCAGACACTTGGTAGCCAGTTGCTGTAGTCTGAATGTTTGTGCCTCCCCTTTCATACGCTGAAATCCTAACCTTCAACGTGATGGTGATTGGAGGTGGGGTCTATGGGAGGTGCTTAGGTAATGAGGGCAGAACCTGCATGAATGGGATTAGAGCCTTTATAAAAGAGGCCCGAGAGAGGCCCTGGCCTCTTCTACAAGGTGAAGATGCAGCAAGAAGGCACTATCTATGAACCAGGAAGAGGGCCCTCTCCATACACCAAATCATCTGACAACTTGCTCTTGGACTTCCCAGCCTGCAGAACTGTGACAAATAAATTTCTGTTGTCACCTGGTTTATGGTATTTTGTTGCAGCAGTCCAAACACCACCCACAAACTCTTCCTCCACATACCTTCCTTTCATGCTAATATAGCTCATGTTTGGTAAGACATAGGTTGATAAGAGCAGAACTATGGAATCAGGCAGCTTGGGTACAAACCCTCATAGCTATGTAATCTTAGTCAAAACTCTCAAGCATTCTAAGCTTTAGTTTTCTATCTGGTAAAATGGGACTAATGCTATCTACCAAATGCACTTGTGGTGAGGATTAAATGAGGTATTACAAGTAAACACTTAGACAGCATCTGGCATGCTCGCGTTTAGCTATTTTCATCACTACGACGATGAGTTTCACGTGTCTACCCTGCATTAGCCTCACTCACTGGAGGTGGATCCCAGAAGAAAAGAAGACGGTAACTGGTCTAAACTGATCAATGTCCTTAAATTTCTCTTCCAGATGCTGTTTTAGACAGAAACACATTATACAATTTTGGCCAGTAAGATGTAAAAGGATATCAGGCTAGAGACTTAAAATGAGTTGTGAGGAAGACCTTCTTTTCCAAATGGATATTATTATTTCTGTTGAGATGCTGAAACACCCACAAACACTGGGGATTATGAGGGTCAGGCTTAAAGAAAACAGAGTGAAACATGGAATGTAACTTGTCTGTGATGAGATGCTGAATTGAACAATCATATAACTGTCCAAATATAAAACTTTTTATTAATAAATTTCCTTATTTTTAAGCCATTTTGCACTGTTTTCTGTTACCTGTGGTCGAACACTTCTTGACTTACAATTAATATAAGACAAGAGCCTGAACTAAAGCAGGTAAAGACAGGGGACAAGGGGTAGTTTTGAGAACACAGAGGATATAGAATATAAAGGACTCAGCGGCCAGCTGGATGTCAGACAGTGTGTGTTGGTGCCACGCAGTCTAATGAATTTTATGGGAGGAAGGTTGTGAAGTAAACAGATGAAAAACTCAAAGGATTGGGGAAGGGAAGAAAGAGGAATCTACTAGAACACTGATGTGCAGTCATGGCAGGAAGAAAAGCAGTAGAGGATATGTTCCTGTACACCAAAAGAGAAGTTTTCAGAAAAAGTCAGAACAGGTTTAAACGCCACAGAAACATCAAGCTGGCTGATGACTAAGAAATGTTTGCAGCATTTCACAGTGAGGCAGTCTCAGATTGCTCTGAAAAGAGCAATTTCCTAAAAGTTCTGAATGGAGGAGCCAGTCTGCAGTGGATTAAGGAGTCAGCCAGGGATCAAAAATTGGAGACTCACAAATCTGGCTACAAAGGGTCAAAGAGAGAAAGAATCATATTCATGTCCATAACTTCAGCACAGCACACGGCATGTTGTTGTACTCAATACACGCTTGCCGGCCGGCTGGATGAACAGATGGATGGTCTTGTTGGACTGAGACGACTTAAACATTCTAGGCTAATCTAGGATCCAGATTTACACAGGGCAAACCCATTGGTCTTCTATCACAGGTTGTGTACAAAAGCATCTGATAAGCTAAAATTCCCCACCAAAGCTTGCTCTATTTAATTTACGGAAGAAGTTGCAAAATGGAAACTCCCAGACCAGAGGTCACCTGAAATTGTTGCCCATATGGTGCTTTTCAATCTTTTGAATTAATTTGCCAATATTTAAACATCAAGAGATTTAACGTAAAGGTATGGGTTTCTGGGCCCTGGGGAAAGTCAGAAGACGTGGCAACGCTGGATCCACCTTCCCAGGAATGAGCTGCTTCCTTAAGGATCGACCTGGGCTTTCACCATCCCGTTTGCCTCCATGCCCCGCATCTCAGTCACTTTCAGACTCTGAACTCAAGCATCAGCCACCACCTATCCACTCATGGATGGCAAAATGTGGGACCTGGGGTCACAGTTTTAAAAAGTTGTAATTTCAGAGAAGAATTTTTTAAAAAGTAATTATTTCTTTTACACTTAAACCTATCAAAGTTGGAACACTTAAAAAAACCATGTTGCATTTTAAGAAAAATAAAAAATAGTCTATTTCTTTCTTAAGAAAAGTTATCTGAAACTTGGAAATAAGACAAACGGATGATTGATGCCCTTTCAATGTCATATGAAGCATTGTTTAACAGGCTCATCCAATATTTAATTTAATTCCCTAGAAGATTATTTAATTATCTAAGGGATTAATTATTTCTTTAGGGATTTATCTTTGTTTGACATGCTCTTAACTATTGATTAGGACCACATGTTAACTTAGATTTTGTCCAGTAGAGATAAAAATGATTCCTAAATCTAAAAGTTATGGTTCATTGTCTTATAAGACTTTGACCATTTTGTCTCTAAGTAAGTAAACTAATAGTATAGCATGATTTCTTGACTATGTAGATCTCTGTCCCTCATTAATGAGTTGTATAAATGTTCAACATGTGTTCACCCTATATTTATATGAAAGTCATGTTTTCAACTTTATGAAAATTATACTTTGACATCTTTGAGAAAGGAAGAATTTTCCTAAGTATTACATTTATTGCTTACACAAAGTGGGTCTTTATAGAAATAATGTCTTTATTTTTGTTACCTGCTTGGACTTTGCAGACAATGTCATGTGTGATACCTAAAGAAATGAACACACACCTCCTTCCCCAGAAAGTTGGCAATGCTTCTTCAAGCTGTTATCTCTACTTACATTTCGTATGAATGAGAATTCTGATAACAGTAGAAATTGTCCAAAGAAATTTGCTACTTTTAGAAGGGCCTGAGGCAGAAAACAATTCCAAATAAAAATGATGCTAGATACTGCCCACCTCACAGCTTTGCCCCAGAGACCCCGTCCACTCTGTCAGACAGAGCACAGCGCACCAGCACAGGGGAGCGAGTCAGCGCTGCAGAGGACGCGCAAGCCAGGCCCTCTGCCAGGCGCAGAGGAGAAAGAGCCCATTTCTAACGCTTCTCTGTAGGCAGGTAAGATTACATTAAAGAGAATCCACACATAAATAATTGCTGATTCACCACAGTCCACGCTGCTGAGCAATTCTGGCTTAGAGAACTCAGCAATTAACACCAATTGTTAATGATCACTAAGTGATGGTGTGGGACTTCACTGCCACCGAAAACAAAGAGTCACACGATGGTTCTTACAATTAAGGTAGTAGCAAGGAAACTATTTGCAGCACCCTTACTTATAGCAAGGAAACTATTTGTAGCACCCTTACTTACTCTATGGAATTCCAGGAAATGCAGTCTCAGCAAAGATACCTAAAGGCCAGTGATTGTTGCAATAATAAATGGCAATGTAATTTACATCCCTCTTGTGCTAATTATTCTCCTTGTACCTCCAGTCCCCCCACCCCCAAAGGCAAACAGTCTCTGCCTTTGCTTGCCATCCTTTGTGACCCTGAAACAGAAGCACCTGCAGGAATTGAGAGCAGACAGAGGTCAGACTGTTGCCTTTCAGTTTCCTCTCTGCTTTGAAGAACTACCAGTGGCTGAGCCCTCATTGGACCTAGCATTCAGCGGGTAGCTCCCTCCCAGGGCTTCAGTGCTGCATGCTCCTCAGCGCCAGAGGCAGTGATGAGATCACTCAAGGTGCCGCACTTTGCCTGCTGGTACCTCCATTCCTGCTGACACCTCTGTGAGCAGCTTCTCCATTAAAACCTCTTCATCAATCATCAGGGAAATGCAAATCAAAACCACAATGAGATATCACTTATCTCCAGTGAGAATGGCCTTTGTCAAAAAGTCCCCAAACAATAAATGTCCGTGTGGATGCGGAGAGATAGGAACACTCCTACACTGCTGGTGGGACTGCAAACTAGTGCAACCTCTGTGGAAAGCAATATGGAGATACCTTAAAGCAATACAAGTGGATCTACCATTTGATCCAGCAATTCCACTACTGGGCATCTACCCAGAAGAACAAAAGACATGCTATAAAAAAGACACCTGCACTCGAATGTTTATAGCAGCACAATTCACAATTGCAAAGATGTGGTAACAACCCACGCATGATTTGGGTACAAGCAGTATTACATAAAATTATTATTCCAATTTGGACATCTTAAAGTATAAGTGAGGATGAATAGCTTTTCATATACT
>VBSM01003199.1:10592272-10602968 GCA_008086735.1 Cheirogaleus medius | reverse complement strand
TACATACATAATGAGTGCGATGCGCACCATCTTGGGGATGGACACGCTTGAAGCCCTGACTCCAGGGGAGAATGGGTGGAAAGGCAACACACGTAACCTAAACATTTGTACCCCCATAATATGCTGAAATAAAAACAAATAAAATAAAATAAGTAAAAATGAAAAAAAATCTTCATTCTCACTAAGTCTAGTTCATGAAGTAAAAATGTGAGGAAAAAAAAGTCCACCCGAGTTTTCAGTTTATTAATTACATAAACTCAAAGAATATCAAAAGCCCAACTATAAATACTCAGATGGTTTAGAAAACGACAATGACCAAAATACCATCTGGGTCCAGGTAGTTACTCGACATATTAATTCCCTTTATTCACTTGAGTAGTTCCTGTTATATCACTGCTATAATTTTTATCTTTATTATTATTACTTTTTGTAGTGACAGGTTCTCCCTATGTTGCTTGTGTTACTCAGGCAGCTCTTAAACTCCTGGCCTCAAATGATCTTCCTGCCTGAGCCTCCCATGTGCTGGGATCACAGGTGTGAGCCACTGCTGTTTTTAATTCTATCCTGGCAGTACTGTTAGTATAAGAAAAGCTATTAATCCTCACTTATACTTTAAGATGTCCAAATCAGAATAATAATTTTATGTAATCCTGCTTGTACCCAAAGGAAATTTGCAACTCTGAGGCTGATGACAGGATCCTTTCTTTTATAACAATTTTTTTTAATCCAGAAAGGCAAAGGAAGAGATGCTCATGTTATAGAAACAGAGAGTGAGACAGAGTGGCGTTAGTTTTGCTGAATGCCCCGAGTTCGTGGGTTGAGCCACTGCAGAACTGGACCTGAGTCCAGGCCCCCATCTCTGAAACCCTCCTCCATGTCGCTGACTTATGCTCATGACACCCGGCAGTGGGATAAATGTGATTATTTTATTCGGAATATCAATCCCCCAGATGGTTAACAGATGCAATGATGGGGTTGGAGGAGAGTGCTAGGGATTTTTTTCTTCAAATTTTTTTACATTTATTGCACTCTGAGTTTATTTTGATAATAGGATAACACGATACAGGTCAACAAATGTGCCATGCTTTCTATAAGTGTTCTTATTCTCATTACTTGAGAAAATGGCAGTTGCCCAAATTAAAAAGAAAATTTGATTTCCATTTTTAGTAATTTGCATTATATATTAGCTGTGACTAAGAGGAACAAGAGAGTTGAAAATATAGAAATCTTTAAATTCTCTTTTCCTTTCTTTCCAAACCAATGGACATTGACCCCAAGCCACACAAAACCAATTATTTCAAACCTTTGGAAAGGGAACACTTGCCTTTTTGGTAACTTCCTTGCTACCAGCGATTAAATCACAAATGATGCAGAACAGTAACCTAGAATCAGAGCTACCACTTCATAATTCTCTCGTGTCAAGGCCAAACCTGCAAAGATTCATTACTGTCTTCTGGGCCCAGCACCTGCAATGCAGGTAGGAGGGATGTGGCCTGGGCAGATTGATACGTTAGATTTTCCCTTTCTGCCAGGGAAGATCAGAAGCCTAGAGGGACGGAGGCACGATGAAAGTCTGTAGTGTTCTCAGACCAAGCATCACACAAGGCGACCGAGTAGTAACGCATGATGTACTAAGGATTTACTTTATTAATTACAAAGCCAGTCAGTATCTAAGTGTTTGAACATCTTAATACTTGGCTCAAATTTTTATGCTACTCATTTTTATGCTACTTACACCCTCTCCACTTTGTAAAGAATCATTTGTTTTACTGAATTGTATTATTCCATTCTTGTTATAAATCATCCATAATGCCAACCCTCATCCATTCAACATTTATTCAGAGAGTGCCTATGATATGCCGATTCCCAGTGTAGGCACAGGATACACGTCACTGGATTTAAACAGAACAAACATAACCTGCCTGTCCTCGTGTAATTCACGTTCTGGAAGGGAGAGTTACACACACGCATAGCACTCTATAAAACATACGTTTATGTGTGTGTTAATATAATACATATCTATATATAAAAACTATTACTACAACTAAACATACATTACACAATATATATAGTATACAATTAAGGGGGAAATAAGAAAAAAAGAAAGCAAAAATAGCAGACACTATGGGGCTGGGTGTGGCGGGAGGAGAGGCAGGAACCGTGCTGGCCGGGAGACTCTCCATGAGCACAGAGCTCCGGGACAAGTGCTGTTTCAGTCACACTTGAAGCAGGCGAGGCAGTGGGGGGAGCAGCTACGTGGGGAGCGGGTTCCCAGCAGTGGGACCAGCTGGCACGAAGATGCTAAGTGGGGAGCTGGAGGAACAGAAACTGTGTGTCTCTAACTGGAGGGCCAGGGGGGACCTGGGGGCTGTGGGAGTTGAGGTAGGGGTGGGGAGAGAGGAATCCAGATTACATCAGAATGTATAGGCTGCTGCCAAGACGACTGTAACCAGGAGATAGCTGTAAACATTCTCGTATCTTTCCACTTGATTTATTTTTTCTATGTTTAACACACAGGCAAAAATTCAAAATGGGTTGATCTAATATTAAACATATAAGAAGTACCCTGTCCTATCAATTAACACTTTAAAATTACTTCCCCATGGTATCACACGTTCTGCGTAAACATATTTAAGGACTGCATAATATTCTATTTTTCCTTCCAATGGACAGGCTTAAGAAAACACATGTAGCTTCTGGCGTGTCCCTGGAATAATGATATAATGAGTTTCACACCTTATATCCAAATACTCATCTTTTTCAAACAATCAGGAAAAAAGAAATAAAAAACCCTTCACTTAGGCAGTAATGATCTTTTCAAGACTGACCTACCTGTCCAGGTGCCAAGGCCCTTTGGAGGGCCCCCAGGGACACCTGTGTTTGCAACAGTGGAGGGAAGTCTAGTCTATCTCTGCAGATCAAGTTACCTCTAGTGCAAGCCTTAGAGTGGAAATTTAATCTTTTATGTTGTTTCTTAATAATGAATATAGAGCTAAGGCAATTTAATAGGGGGAATCCTTGATCTTCTGGTTTTTGTACCACAGTGGGGGTGGGGTTCGGGGGGCAGGGGGCCCGCTAGGCAATGCTGTTCCAGTGGTGACAGCTATCAAAATCCATGCACACTTGCCTAGGGAGATGCAGCCAACCTTTCACAGCTATGGATAGAAACTTAAAAACGTAAACCTAAATCTGGGACAAATGTTTTAAACTGCATATTGTCCTGAGCACAATGATAAGAGTATGTTATTCACTGACTTGGCTGATGCCACCAGGCACTGACCTTCTATGACATGTCCAGAAATAGCAACCTGAATTCTTTCAAAAGAAGGAAGCAAAGAAGGAAGACAAGCAAGTTGCATTCATACGGATGTTTGTGAGCAAAGTGGCTTAAAAGCTTTGTTTCACTTTTAAATAAAATGCATAGATGCTTATTCCAACATGAGAACAGCTGGCACATTTAACATTATAATGTAAACATCTGTTCATGTTCATGTGTTGAAATAAGCATATCAGCTGGCCATGTTCCACAAATTCAGATTGGTCTTAAAGTAGTGCTTTTTGATAGCCTCGGAAATAAATGATAAAATCAGGAAGAGAGAAGGGGGAAAGGGGGCAAATGAATCCTTTACCTGTGCCCCCAACCTCCTTTAATGCTGTATCCCATTCCTTTGCCAATCATCTTAAATTCAGCTGCATCTTCCTAATAGCTGCTTTTACATAATGGGAAATTTTGTTTCAATTCTCCTTTCCCAGTGCTGTGCAAAATTGATACAGGGCAGACATTGCTTGACAGGCAATTCTCCAGCCCCTTCTGAAATTCTGCTGAACTTTCTCTTTAAAGCAAATAAAGCAGGTAAACTCAGCAGCCATGGAATTGGCACTATTACATTCAGGGACATAAAATAAGGCACTAGAGGAGATAACTTCTCACTCACAAAGTCTTAATAAAAGTCCTTAAGGGTTTTCTTTAGCTGTTGGAATATACACAAAGTCAAGGGTGGCATTAAAAGCCATTGTTACCTGTGAAGTCCCCCACTAGCAAAAGGAAGATGTACTAATAGGTTCATAGAAGGACATGATAATTCTGAATTCCACATGGTGTGCAGGACAGAAGTGTTTGCACTAAACATAATTCTTATGGCACCCGATTGGGCACCTCAAATACAGATACTCAGTATAAATGTCCTCATTTGGGACAGAATAATTTGGTTTTGTTGTTGTGTTCTTCTTTTTCCCCTAGCCCTATATGAATGAATGCCTTGGTAGGGGTTGAGAAAAAAAATATTAAAGTTTAAGGAGGAGGAAGATTACACTAGAAATATCCAGAAAGGATATTCCTTACCCAGAAAGAAAAATAACAAAAGCATCAGCAGATATATAGATATGTAGTAAAGCATGTAGAGAAAATATTAATTGTAGAACTGAGATAGTATATATGTAGGTGTTCATTACACAATTTTTTAAAAATTTTGTATATATTTAAAACTTTTAACAGCAAAATGTTAGAAAAAAATAAGATAAAAAAATCCCTTTAAGTCAATCATATAAGAAAGTAAAAGGAAAACAAATAACTCAATTAAAAAATAGGCAAAAGACCTGAATAGACATTTCTCTTCCAAAGAAAGACATAAAAAAGGCCAGCAGGCATATGAACATCACTAATCATCAGGAACATGCAAATCATACTCCTTAGAATGGCTATTATCAGAAAGTCAAAAGATAACAAATGTTGGCAAGGGTATGGAACAAAGGGAACTCTTGTCTGCTGCGGGTGGGAATTCAGATTGGTACAGCCATTATGGAAAACAGTAGGGAGGATTCTAAAGAAATTAAAAACAGAACTACCATATGACCAGCAAACCCTCTTCTGGGCATATACCAAAAGGAAATGGAATCACTGCCTCATAAAGATATCTGCACCCCCATGTTTATTTCAGAATTATTCACAATAGTCAAGATATGAAAACAATCTAAGTGTCTATCAACAGACAATGGATACAGAAACCATGGTACACATATAGAACGGAGTACCATTCAGCCCTAAAAAAGATCTTGCCATCTGACATGTCATAGGAGAACCTAAAGGACATTATACATGTGAAATAAACCAGGCATAGAAAGAAAAATATTGCATGATCTCATTTATATGTGAGTCCTAAAAAAATAATAATTCAAATATGCAGAGATAGACAACAAAACATTGATTACCAGGACAGGGGTTGGGGGACAGGGAGAGGTGGCAGGGAAACGGAGAAATACAGGTTAGAGGATATGAAACAGCAGATATGCAGGTAAACAAGTCTAGAGATCTAATGTGCAACATGAAGACCAGAGGAGATAAAATTATACTGTATATGAGATTCATAAATGAGTAGATATGGCTGTTCTTGTCACATACCCCCCCCCAAAATAACAGGTAACTATGTGAGATCATGGATATATTAATTTGCTTCACTATCATAAACTTTTTACTATCTACATACATCTATATCTCATAACATAATGCTGTATATTTTAAATATACACAACAAAATTTATTTTAAAATAAAAAAAGAAAACTAATAGAGTTGGAAAAAATATTTTCAAATGATATATTAGATAAGGGTCTAGTTTCTAGTATATACAAAGAATTCTTAAAATTCAACAATATAAAAGAAAAGTAACCCAATTTTTTTAAAATGACCAATATCTTACCATGAAAAGATGCTCAACAACATTGGTCATTAAGAAAATGGAAATCAAACCACAATGAGATACCATTTCATAACCACTAGGATGAAGATAATAAAAGACAATAATAGGCAAGGTTGTAGAGAGATCAGACTCTTCAAATACTGCTAACAAAAATGTAAAATGGTGCAGACTCTATGGAAAACAGTTTGATGATTCCTAAAAATTTTAAACATAGAATTATCCTATGATCCAGCCATCCTATTCTACGCTCAAGAGAACTAAAAATATATGTCCACACAAAAACTTGTATATAATATTTTTTCATAGCAGCATTATTCATAATAGCCAAAATTATAAATATCCCAAATGCTAATTAACTGATGAATGGATAAACAAAATGTGTTATATACATACAAAGAATATTATTCAACAGTAAAAAATGAATGAAGTACTGAGATATACTATAACCTGGATTAATCACAAAAACATTATATTTGCTGGATGTGGTGGCTCATGCCTGTAACCCTAGCATTCTGGGAGGCCGAGGCAGGAGAATTGCTTGAGCTCAGGAGTTTGAGACCAGTCTGAGCAAGAGCAATATCCCATCTCTATTAAAAATAGAAAGAAAGTAGCTGGGCAACTAAAAATATAAAAAAATTAGCCAGGCATGGTGATGCATCCCTGTAGTCCCAGCTACTCGGGAGGCTGAGGCAGGAGGATCACCTGAGCCCAGGAGTTTGAGGTTGCTGTGAGCTAGGCTGACGCCACGGCACTCTAGCCCGGGCAACAGAGTGAGACTCTGTCTCATAAAACAAAACAAAACAATAACAAAAAACCCCAAACATTATATTAAGGTAAAGAAACTGGGGGAAAAAAACATTTATATAAACTATCCAGGATAGGCAAATTCATAGAGATAGACAGTCAATTAATGGTCACCAAGGGTTTAAAGGAGAGGAAAATCAGGAGAATTGCTAGCAGGTAAGGGGTTTCATTTTGTATTGATGAAAATATTTTAAGATTATATAGTAGTGCAACCTTGTGAGCATACTAAGAATCACTGAAACTTACACTTTAATGTGATAAATTTTATTTGTGAATATATATCTCAGTAGAAGAAAGGGAGAAAGAAAGGGAAAAAAGAAAGAAAAAGAAAGAAAGAAAGAAAGAAAGAAAGAAAGAAAGAAAGAAAGAAAGAAAGAAAGAGGAAGGAAGGAAGGAAGGAAGGAAGGAAGGAAGGAAGGAAGGAAAGAAGGAAGGAATGAATGAATTACAGGAATCCACAATTGAGAATTGTGTGTAGACAGTCTGTCAGTGACTTTATAGACTTGACCAAATGCTTCTTTGCCTCCACCATTTCCACCCACCAACCTCAGGAGTCTGCTGAGGCCGTGCGTGGGGAATGTGCTCTGTGAACGCCGCCAGTCACAGGAGCAGCGAGAAGTATCACCAGGGTGAAGCTGCCGAGGGAGCAGGGAGGCTGGTGGCTGGCACGTCCGGCACGGCCGTGAGAACCTGGGCCATCTCATGTCACAGCACAGCCTGCTCCCTCGGCTCTGCTGAGAGGAGATAGGCTGAAGCTGGCCTGGTCAGTGTTGAATGTCCTGAGCCTCGGTGTCGCTCGGGCCAGGCTCCCCGTGGGTGGACCTTGGGTGGGGAAGGCAGGCAGGACAGAGCCCAGAGGAAACCTTCCAGTATCACTCTGATTGCCAATCTGGGCCCCTCACCCCAAACTGTAAACAGGAACTCATCCAAAACAGCAGGAATGGAATCAAATACATCTGTCACGAGGATTTATTGAGAAAAGAATTTATATATCTTCCCCTCCCTGTTCTAGGCAGGTAACCAGCCCCTGTGCTCTTAGTCTTCAGGGTGGTTTGCACGGCAAGGCAGAAGGCACAACTGCTTCAGTCAGCCTCCTTCCTGCCTATTCTTTCTATTTAACTGTATAGTATTGTAGCTAATAGCTATATGAAGCTATTCAAACTTCAATTTAAATTAATTAAAATTTAAATTAAATTAAATATTCAGTCTCTCGTTATGCTAGCCATATTTCCAGTGATCAACAGCCACATGTGGCTAGTGGCTCTGACGCTGGACAATGTAGAATAGAACATGTCAATCGACATAGGAAATTCCACTGGACACACTGGCTGCAGCTTCCTGGGAGGGGCAAAGGCAAAAACACTGAGAAAATGAGAAAAGATGTATCTCCATGGGAAGAAAACAGAGTGAGTCTCTCACACAGGCTTATCCGTGGCCTGGGGCTGAGGGAGTCCTCCGATGGGCAGGCTCCTGGGGGGCCTAGGTGGCTGGAACCCCCACCTCGGCGCTTCTGGCAGAGAAGAGGGCTTCAGCCCACATGTCTCTGGACTTCGCAGCGGCATCATGTGGCTGGCCCGCGGGAATGTTAGTGGTGCCCACAACAAGCAGCCTAGAAGCCTCCTCCGCCATGGAGTCCTGTGTAAGCCCCCCTGGCTCCTCATGCCCAGGAAGGGGACCCAGTAATCACCAAGATTGCATTCTTGGCAGGCCGGCTCAGATTCAGATTCAATTTGAAAAGAAAACACCAAAATTTTTTATTTCTTGCTTACCATAGTTTACAAAAAAATTAATATCTGCTACTAATCAAATAATACATGATAGATATAGATGACTATATATATAAACAAACATACACACATATACGCATCCTCCCCTGTACTTAGGAGTACTGAAGTCTCTGAGTTCCCCAGTTGCAGTTCCAAGACTGTCAGAAGAGAATGAGGATCAGTGAGGCCTGTTTGAAGAAAATCTCCAAGGCCTGTGCTCAGCCTTCCTGCAGATCCTGCCTCTAGCCCGCGCGCCTAACAGCCGCCCTGCCCCGGCCTTGCTCATCTCAAACCCTTTCTGCAGCTGCAGGAAAGTGATTACCTTAAAATACACATCTGAACAAGTCACGCCTTTTCTAATAATGAAGAGGTAATAACTGTTACCTCTTTGCTCAGGGAAAACAATCTGTGGCCTTCACATGACCACAAAGGGCCTCCGGGCTGTGGTCCATCGCATACCACTCTGTCCTCGTAGGACTAAAATGCTTCCTTCTTTTCTGCAGGTCCATCTTGCCTCCCTCTGGATCTCCGTGCACGCTACATTCTAACATATACCTTGTTTCCTTACATAAATGAAGGCAATACTGTAGCCTATTTTATAAGGGTGTTATAATAATGTGATAATTAATTAATGCAAGTGTATGGAATAGTGCATAGTATACAGTAGGCAAAGTGAAAAAAAAAAAAAAAAAGAATTACAAACTAATTGTGCTGAGTTGTTAATGGGTGACCGAGGGCCGATGCCTTGTGCTGCTTGGGAAGCACCTGCTCTCCAGAGGGCGCCGCCAGATGCAGAACTCTCTCATGGAGGATGTGCTGGCCTCATGCCAGGTTTTTGGAAGGACATGCCTTTTTTTTTTTTTTTTAATTAAGGGATGGCCTTTCAGATCTATCCATCAAATTACTCGTTCACATTGCTCACTTAAGATAAGATAGGCCTTGTTGAAGTTGCCAGGGGAGAAAAAAGTCAGTATTGAATAAAGGGAGATATAACACTAGGGTAACAATAAGGGCATCATTCTACAAAACACCTGACCAATACTTTACAAAACTGTCAAGGTTATCACAAACAGGGGAAATCTGAGGAACTGTCAGAGCCAAGAGCAGCCTAAGGAGACCCTCCTGACAGGTGAATGCAATGTGGGGTCCTGGTTGGAATCCCGAGAGAGAAGAAGATATTAGGCAAACACTAAATAAATCCAAATAAACTCTGGACGTTAGTTAATGAAAATGGACGGATATGGGTCCACTAGCTATAGCAACGCATCACACAAAGGTAAGGTCTGAATGACAGGAGGGACTGGGTACAGGGTATGTGGAACTCTATATTGTTGTCTATTTTGTGTAAAGCTAAAACTATTCTTAAAAAGTAAATATATTATTTTAAAAATTATCAGGGCATCTGAGTTGCATAAACAGACCTGCTGTCGAGTGGACGTGTGGCTCACATGAAGTTAATTAAGCTTTCTGAGATACTATTTCCTCATACACTGAGAGAGTTGAAAGGAACAGAACTTGGTTTCCCACAAAGTTCTAAAATTCCATGAATTTGAAAAGAGAAAGAAAAGATCCAATCCATAAAGGATACATTAGCTGTACCAAGAACTGTTATATTGAACTAAATCTTAATCTGGAAGTTACCCATAAAAAAATGTATTTGTGCATACATGTTTGTGCACATGTGTGTATAGTGTGTGTGCTTGTGTGTGCACATATGTGTGTGTGTGTGTGTGTGTTTACCGGTGATGGTGTCAGGACTGGACATACATTTGAGAATTGAAGAATGGCACAAACACCTCGACTCACTCACTTAAGATGCTTCAAAAGCCAAATGGTCTGACAGCAAGTCGGCCTGAGCTCTGGTTGTCTTGTTAAGTTCATTGATTTATTGATGAAGGGCATATTATAGGGAATTATTAAATGAACTCAGCTTCCTTGTTCCTCTTCAGGAACCTACGACTCAATGATTTAAACAATGATTTATACGATGATGGAGTAACTCAAGGGAGCAAAGGCAGGGCTGACCATGATCACCAGGCAGAAATCAGCTTTTTACTGGTCATTTAAAGACCACTTCTCACTGAGAGGCAGGAGGAAAAATAGATAAAGTAGGTGAATTTAAGATGAGATGAATGTTAAAGGAGATATCTCTCTAAGACAGAATAGATTCCAAGCCTTTCTATTTCATTTGCAGTTGAAGTTCTAGGATAAAGTGCAGGAGGAAGAGAGGAAATTGGGGATATTGGTGCATTGCTTTCTGCTTCCTTGACTTGCCAGCAAAGGAATTTTTGCTATTGGGCAAAGGTGAGTGGAGATTTTGAAAAATTTTCTTCCTCAATCAGAACCTAAAAAAACAAATGCTCCGGCTGGGCACGGTGCTCACGCCTGTAATCCTAGCACTTTGGGAGGCCAAGGTGGGCGGATTGCTCAAG
>VBSM01003199.1:10574885-10592172 GCA_008086735.1 Cheirogaleus medius | reverse complement strand
GTCAACCAATTCTTCAGGCTTAAACCATAGGCTGATTTCTTTTTCGGCACTTTTCACTGAATCGCTGCCATGAATGATGCTCCTGCCAGCCTGAATGCAGAAGTCCCCACGATGGTGCCTGGCTTAGAATCCGCTGGATTGGTCTCCCCAAACATCACTCGGCCTGTCTTCACCACATTCAGCCCCTCCCAGACCATGGCCACAACCGGGCCTGAGTTCATGTATTCACCAGCCCAGGGAAGAATGGACGGTCTTTCAGGTCAATGTAGTGCTGCTTCAGGTGTTCCTCAGAGGCCCGAAGGAACTTCATGGCCACGAGGCAGAACCCCTTCTGCTCGAAGCACTTGATGATCTTGCCCACCAGGCTGCGCTGCACACTGTTGGCTTGATGGCGGTGAAGGTGCGCTCGAGGTTGGCCATGGTCCGGGAGGCTGGCGGGCAGGGAGGCGGTGGCGCTGAGCTGACATTTTCTCACTTTTAATAAGAGCCATTCTAGCCATCTTTCTCTGGGTTACCGAATAGGCCCCAGGGGCACCACGGCATTTATAAACACCCAAGGTGATTCCCAGCTCTAAATGTTTTTATTTATCTAAATCTTGAGGATAAAAGCGTGAAGGCTTTGGCATTCCTCTCAAGTTCACGTTCTGGCTCTGCCTCTTCAGATATGAGTGGTTTTGAGCAAATTACTTCACCAGTCTTCAACCGCAGTTTTATGGTCTTAAAAGTGGAAGCAATGCTGCTACCTAGGAAATTGCTTTAACAATTAGAAGCTAAAACGCACAAAGAACCTAGGACAGCGCGGAGCACTCCCCACCCCCCTGCAAGGGTCACCCAGGAAACAGCAAGCGTGGTGCCTCCGTCCACCTGCGGCACGCAGACAGCCTCGGCCATGGACACTGGCATAGCAGCCTGTCAGCCCTAGTCCTCCCCATCTGGTTCCACCCTGACCAGCTCCCTTTTGATTAACAGCCTTTCTTTAGATATGCTAATATGTCCTTTCCATCCCACTTAGGTTTGGGAGATACTTACTCTATTTTAGACTGTTTGACAATGTCAGATAGTTTAGCTACATTTTGAAGTCGCACTCACAATGGTGATTGTATTTTTCCTGTTCGGCAGTCAGCTTGTACTGACTCGAGAAGACTGATTGTGCTAAACATCAGAACGTGTGTAAACTGGCTGTGAAACACAGTTGTTATTAAAACTTAAATTATACAAACTTAAAATTGATGAAACATATTAAAAACAGAGAATACTCAAAACTAGTGACTTTTATATTATTTTACTGCATCTCACAAGGATCTCTGCTCGCCAAGTTGCCTGTCTGCTGTAGCTGTGAACTGCCACCGTGTACCTCCTCCCAGTCCCACTTCCAGTTTTGGCATGGTCACAGGGTGAAATCAGCCATGTGAGGGTATCACGCGTGGAAACTGACAAACACTACAAATCAGGGCTTCACTTATTGTCCTATTGATTCTCTAGACTTAAAGTGACAGGGAAAATACTAGTGACATAGATTAAATTTAAAAATATGTCATGTTGCTTCCATTACATTGTAAGTAACACACACACAAAATTGAGGATATATTCTACTATTAATAGTATACAAAATCTGTTATTTGATTCACCAAAGAAGTTGACAAACAAGTGAAGTTTCAATGTAGGCCTTCATTGTTTCACTTTTGTCTTACTCATTAACGTAAACAGAAACAGCGACTGGCATTGATGTTGGAATTATATTCTTTTACCAACTGTAACCACAGTTTGACAGTAATTACCAGGATGTGGAAAAAAATCAACAAATATATTCTGTAAGAATAAAATGTCTTTATAGAATTTACAATAAGAAAAATATATATTATTACTGTTATTGTAAGTTTGCTATGCATCCTTCATATCAGTAAATTGATAATAAACTTACATATACACATTCACATACATATTTTTTTTGAAGAGCTTATTGTTAAACATTTACCATTACATCACCAGGGATACTAAAAATTATCTATATGTTACTCACATGTATCATAGTGAGTGATTCTTATTTTTTGCATCATTAAGGCCTTCACCAATGTTCCTGCCAAACCACACAGCTGTGAAGGTAATTTCAACTGGTTTAAGTGCTTGATGTTTCACTATAGAAAAAAACTTGATGTCAATATCTGACTCTATGCAGGCAAGCAGCCAGGCACACCGATTCTAGACACAGACTGCTTGGGTTCAAATCTCAGCCTTGTTGAGATTAGTGGCAACAGACAAATTACTTATTCACTTAATGTCTCATCAAAGAATCAAATAAAGACTACTAGAGTTTAAAAATATAACAAAACCAAAATTGTTTTAACATCACAAGGCCAAGTTTATTCCTGGGAGCACTCACTTGTGACGAAATTTACTGAGTAGTTCACGGAGAAGGGAGAAGTCCGGGTGTTTTAAGGTTAGAAGGGGAGGTCGTGGAGTTGTGCCAACTCAGCAATGAAAGCCAGCACTGAGCCAGAACGGAATGAGCCCATAAGTCTGTTTGCAGTCAGTGCTAAGGAATCCCATTGTACATGGGTCAGGAGAGTATCTTCAGCTGAGTTGAGCAACAGTCGTTCAGAGTTCATGGTCTCTTATCAGCTTCCGCTGGTTAGAGCCAGTTATGAAAAAATACAGCAGTCAAGTTTGTTGGTCTTGTTTTATTTTACTTTCTTGTGCTTTTTGTTGTGTTCTGTTTTGCTATATAACATCATTTCATATGATATATTAGGTTCGAATATTTTAAAATATCCAAAGGGGGAAAATGATTTCATTAAATTGAAAATAGATTGGCCCAAGCCCGTGATGCAAGAGCAGAGCAGTGGTTCTCAGGGGAGAAAGAACAGTCCACGATGGCACGTCTGTGTTCCAGCCACAGACTCCATAGGGACGTCAGGAAAAGAGCAACTAATGCATGCAAAGCACTTGAAATTGGGCACATGATAAACACCTGATGGATGTCAATTGTTAGCACTCTTATTTCAGAAATCCGAATAAAACCTAGCTTAGGCCTATGTCCTAGTAGATCTGACAGTGAACACTTCTGATTCCTCATGTTAAAGAGGTTTCTATCACTTATAATATCCACGTTCGTAATTTCAGAGCTTTGCACAATGTCTTGGACACATTATGTCCTAAACAAATGGGGATCACTGTTAATCTCTTCTGGGTAAGCAGTGATATTCCGAGGATTTTATTTCTAATGTTGAATGAGATTATCTCTGAGTGTAGTCAAATAATACATTTTCATTAAAGATAGAACAAAAAGACATTTATTATGTGCCAACTTGTTTCTACTTTTGTCCCTACTTTATAAAAAAATGATGCCCAGAAAGGTTAAAGCATCTTGCCCAGGCCCAAACAAACAAACAAACAATAAAATGGTGAAGCTGGGATTTGAACCTGATCTTATGTGACTTCTTTTGAGACAGAGTCTCACTCTATTGCCCTGGCTAGTGTGCTGTGGTGTCATCATAGCTCATAGCAACCTCAAACCTCTGGGCTCAAGTGGTCCTCCTGCCTCAGCCTCCCAAGTAGCTGGGACTACAGTCATGCACCACCATGCCCAGCTAAATTTTGTATTTTTAGTATAGACGGGGTGTCGCTCTTGCTAGGCTGGTCTCGAACTCCTGAGCTCGAGTGATCCTCCTACCTCGGCCTCCCAGAGAGCTAGGATTACAGGCGTGAGCCACACCACCCGGCCCCATGTGACTTCTGAACTTACTCCTGCCGCTATGGCTTGGTGCCATGGTGCCTCCTTTCTAGAAACTAAAACTTGTCAGTAAAGAATTTCAAATTCACAAGAAAAGATTTGTGTGTCACAGGAGAAGCTATTTCTCTGATTTCAAAAGAGCAGATGGATGTGCCCTTGGAGGAAACACATGGAAGGGCTGGAAGGGAGTGACAGAAGCTAAACACGGAAGGGCCCCTGCGCCAGCCAGGACCTTCCCTGGAGACCATGGCACTCACTCCCCTGGCTTCTGAACAGGTCATTCTTCGATTCAGTTCCGTAATGACAGAAGATAATACCTTAAGCAACTCTAATCCCACCACCTGCACGTGATTGGGGAATATGTTTTACTTAATTTCTCTTGGTCTGTGTTCATATTTTCTTTTCCACCATCAGTAGGAAAGGGAAAAAGAAAAAGATTTGGAACAAAAAACAGATTGATTTTTGTTTGCACCATGCATCATGTGCTGGACTCTCAGTGCTTGTACATCGAGGCCATACCTCACAACACCTGTGACATCTTTCTCTACCCCTTCCCCTCCGTGACTCAGCTGAAATCTGCCAGCAGTTGTTTCAGTGATCTCTTGCTGCTTAACAAACTACATCAAAGTTAATGCCTTAAAACAGGGTCCACAAATTTCTCCGTAAAAGTTCAGATCGTATATATTTTAAGCTTTGAAAGCCATATGGTCTCTGTCATAGCTACTCAACTTCCCCAGTGGTGCAAAAGCAGCTATAGTCAATATGTAAACAAAGCTGGCTGTGCTTCAATAAAGCTGCAAGCAGTGGGTGACATGGGCTATCATTTGCTGATCTCTGGTTGAGAAAAATAATGTATTATCTCTCAGAATTTCCTGAGGTCTTCTTTTCCACGTGTGGTATTGGCTGTGACCACAGTCAGCTGGGAGCTTGGCTGGCACTGAGCATCCCAAAGGCCTCATTCCTATGGCTACCCCCCAGCTAGGATGGTTGGAACAACTGAAGACTTTCTGGTCCTTTCTATGTCCATAAGGGCTCTTATCATTCAGTAGTCCAGCTCACGCTTGTCCACATGGCTGTTGGATCCCACGAACACAGAGGTAAAAGCTGTTAGATCTACTGACGCCTACACAGAGAACTGGCACAGAGTTACATGGTCAAAAAAAAAGGCACAATCACATGGCAGCCTAGAGTCCTGGAGAAGGGAAAACGATTCTGTCTGCTCATGGGAAGAGCAGCATGCACACGCAGGGATGGAAAGGACTGTCAGTGGCCACCTAACAGACGAGCTACCATTGCACTTATCACGTACATCACGCAATTTATCTAAGATGATGGTGGGTGCAGAGGTTACAGAGCACAGAAGTTCAAGGTCTAATTGAAGAAAAGTGGGACCACTGAATGCATGGAAAGAATAATTCATCCCCCAAATACTGGCTGAGTTTTAAATAGGTGGCAGCCACTGTGCTATAATGCCAGGATTACAGGTCCAGACAGACACATCTACCTCTTCGAGTTCACAACACGATGGGATATATAGGTCGGAAAGAAATAATTGCAGCAACGTTGGGGATCAGAAAATCATAGTCCAAAACGAAGGCCTCAGAAGCAAAAGTCTTTCTCTGACCTTCTGCTGCCCTCCTTTCTCTGGCCCCTCATTCTCCCCCAAGGCCAGAATCCTTCCTCCCCAAGGCAGTCAGGTCAGAGAAACCAGAACCTCCCAGTCTGTTAGCACTAGACCATACGCTGTTTGTCCACTCATATTTCTACACAGCTGTCCATACGTTGTCGGACCTAAGCATAAAAGTGGACAGTTTTCCCTGTATATTTGGATGTTCATTCTAAAGGCACCCGTGCCACATAAAACTATGATCAAACAGATCTGCATGCCTTTTCTCCTATCGATCTGCTTTTTGCCAGCTGATTTTCAGCAAACCTTTAGAGGGCGAAGGGGAAGTTTTCCCTGAGCCCCTACGGCAACATCATAAATTCTAGACTAGAAATTTGAATAATCAAGGAAGCATGGAAACATGCCTAAGGGAATTCATCTTGCAGATGTTAAGGAAGACTTTGAGGAGGAAATCATATTAAAACAAAATCTTAATGAATAAGGAAGGGTTGAAAGGATGGACCGGTGTGGGAGTATTCCAGGCAAAGAGAACAATGCGGAAACGTGAGGAGGCTATACAGAGCTTGGCTGTTGAGGGAAAAGTAGGAGAATGGCAAGAGAGGGGTCAGAGAGCCCAGTAGGGACCTGGGTCACAGAGGGCTTTGAGTGACCTGCAGGAATGTCTAGCCTTTACCTGGTGGACAAGTTGATCTGGTGCAGGATTTCAGAATGATAAGAATTTAAGCAACAGTGTAGAACAGGAATTGTTAAAACTAAAAACTCGAGACAGGGATATCTGTTAGGAGATTCTCACAGTATTGCAGGCAAGATTGGTGATGCCTTGGAGGGGGGACACATTTCAACATTTTCTGTTTACTCAAGCTGCTCATGAGCGGGAAACTGCTACTGGAGACTCGGTTCAGAGGAAGAAGAGTGCATGAGGAAGAGGACACAGAGACATGAGTGACACAAGGCGTGTCGACCTGCAGTAAGATCACTTGAATAAAACTGCATTCTGAATGAATCTAAAGAATTAACTCTACCTTCAAGAACTGAATAGTTTTAAATTTCTGTAATAGACCTTGTACTAAAAATGTATTTTTAACAGATATAGATGATTTTTTAAAACTTTTTCTCTCCATGCAAAAATTCATATTGGTGTTCAGTGTAAGGTTCTTAAAGCATCTTCTGTTTCGTCTCAAGTTATACAAGTAATGTATATTCATTATTTAAAAAATCTCCCATGAGTAAAGATGAAAGAGTTGTAAAACAGAGGGAGCATGAGGGAGAACAGAGCTTCTCTTGCAGCCTCTGTTACACTTTTCTTTTTAACTCCTCTCTTGCTTTTGTTCTACAAAAGTGTGAAGATTGATTGCCCTATATTGGACACAAGTAGACAAAATGGAAGAGAAAAAAAATAATGCTAATTTTATTTCTTCCATAAGAAAGTCTCTAGTTAAGCATTCATGCAAAACCAATTGAACTAAGAATAAAAAGACCACAGAGATGGTAAATAGAGATTGAAGTGCTTTTTGATCTACAGTCTAGAGATACTGACCTACCTCTGGTCCCATTGCCCTCCACAGTCAAACACACTCACACTGTGAATGCACATGTGCACACATAAATACACACAAACACATATACATGCATGTACACACATGCAAGCAAACACATGTGTATATGTACATATACACACGCATGAACACACATAGATATAGGCAAATGTCACTTCATATTTCAGAGTCGTTGCTGATGGCCCAGCTTCAAGCCTCAGCCCCAGCCACACGTCCCCTCTGTGCTCATCTTAGCTCGGCTAATTCTTACTTAGCCTCCAAGACTTGTTTAGGCCTAATTTCACTCAGGAACTCAATCCCAGGGCCAGGCCTGCTGAGTGTCACTGCCAAGTGGGAGCTTGAAAACACAAACCAGACCTCTATCCCAATTGTGGTTAAAATTATTTTACTGACTTGTCTCCTACATTAGACTGTGAGTTCCCAAGGGGCAGTGCTCTGGTCCTACCCACCACTGTAGCCCCAGGAATTAACAAGAACCCGGGCAAAGAGTACATGCTTGATAAATGTCTCCTGGGCTGGGCGTGGCGCTGTGCAAAGTGGAAGCAGTGATGGTGCTAAGAACAATAACATGACGGTGCCCAGGAACAGGCGGGTGGCAAAGGCTGATGTGTTCATTTAGGAAGACCAAATCTAAGGAGTCATTTTTTATATACTAAGTGTGAACATTATCCTATGTAATTATCTGCCTGCTATTATCAAAATACATTACTACTGAATTCAATGTTTTTCTCACCTTTTATTTTTTTTACCACTAACTTTTACCTGTGAATTATTTATAATACATTTTAAATAGGTGTAGGATAGTTGACCTTGTCTGTAGGAGGCACCAATAATCTCACCCTGTAATAATTAACACTGAGATTTGGGCTATTATTTAAGGGTAATGACTTTTCATCAGTTTGGCAATACATTGCTTCTTAGCAGGTCCATCTGATTCTATTAATACATTTCACAGTGTTGCTTTGTGATTTCCCCTTCAGGTGTGACACTTCCTCGCTAACTTCGTGTCCCTGACTGAACTCAGACTGTTTCCAATCGTGCCAGGGGATCTTAGTCCTCTTTGAATGAACTGCGTTATCATTTACCTCCTTCATGAACCCAACATTCTATGACTTATCCTAGAACTCCGGATCATTCTGTCTGACTCACTCCCCTGCATTTTCCTTTTTTTAAATTCTCCCCAAGGCTTACTGACGTTTTCCCCCGAAATCTGCACCCTCGTCTGTCTCGCTTGCTGATGGTGTCCTTGGTCAGGATCAATATCTCTGACCTCACTCAGGGACCAGGTTCCGTCCCCATCTCCCCTCCTCAGCCTTTCCCCTCACATCCATTTTGCTGAGTGTCACTGCCAAGTGGGAGCTTGAAAACACAAACCAGACCATGGCACTTGACTGCTGAAAGCATTCCAGACACATTCAAATGCCCTTAAGATTCTATCTGCTTAAAAAAAATTACATCGGCAGTTCCAAAATTATTATTGCCAAAAGGCCCCATCATGGTTGCGTTTCAACAAAACAAAGGCTAATTAGAGAATTCTGTTATCTTTGTTGTTAGCAACAAATATAGAGCTTAGTTATGTTATAGGATTTGCGGTAGAAATTCATGGAAAGATCCCAGCAAAGAGTATCTTACAGATAGCAATAGTTTCCTGCAATGTCTACTGGAAAAAAACTAATGTCTAGAAGGCATGAGGCATGTGATCCTGGAATTCCAGATTTTGATAAGTTTAGAATTTTTGTACTTTGGATCCCATAAATTCAGATTTAGTGCTAGTAAAATGTACTTGAACAAATCCCTCAGTATTTGAATATGTGAGTTAAAATAAAACCTCAAGGCTCCCCCACCAAACAAGCTGACTGAATAGAGCCACTCTTGGCCAAGGGGATATCTCAAAACTAAATTGCCTGCCAGGAGGAGGGAGGTCAGACATGCCTCATCATGCCCCCTCCCTTCTTGGGGACATCCTTTGTAACCCATTAACATGCCTAAGGGTATGCAAGACAAACCTGTAGGTCCTCAATTTACACAACACATATGTCTGGTGGCTTGTCTCTGATAAACAGATCTTTATCTTAAAACATTTCAAGCTTTTAGACAAAGGTTCATGTCTTTTACTAATTACAAGTCAAAGAATCTTTAAACCCACCTATAAGCTGCTCCCTCCCTCCCCACTTTGAGATGGCCCACCTTTTGGGCCAAACCAAGGTATGCCTCCCAGGTATTAATTTATGACTTTACCTGTAACCCCTGTCTCTCTGAAATGTATAAAACCAAACTGTGACCCAGCCACAGCGAGTCCACTTGCTCAAGGCTTCTTGGGCATGGCTGTGGGTCATAGTCCTCAAATTTGACTCAGAATAAATCTCTTTAAAATTATTTTACAGAGTTTGGCTTCTTTTCTATTAACAAATACATAATTTGATAGGTAAATGTCTACCTCAATTGAAGCAAACAGGACAAAATTGATCTACTAAAAAAACATAGTAATTCTCAACATTTTAGTACTCTAATTGTATGTATATGGTAACTAATAATTACAAATAATTCCTCTGTATTCATTAAAATAAGGAGATTTGCCCAAGAGAATGTATACTGTAAAGAAAAATAGCTATTTTTTATTACAGACTTTTTGTAGCTAAATCGGATCTTCCTGTCTGCCACTTACAGGTTTCTCTGCAGTTCCATGCACAGGAAGTACCATCCTTTCTGAATATAGAAATTGCTTCCTGTGATTACCAACCACCTTTCACATCAATATTCTCTAAGCACTCAAGAGAGGAACTTAAGAAAAATGTAATTCTGTGTGAAAAGGAAACCCATGAACCATAATGAAACTTCCAGAGCAGTGCATTTCAGATTAAGGGAAAAAAAAAGATAATATTTAAAAGGTCCTGAAGAGTGTTAAACATACCTAATGAAATGCTTAATAACTGCTCAGAGCAGCCTGGCTGCCAACACTCCCCGGCCGTCCAGATCGACTGCATGGCCACGGAATGCAGAGCTGCAAGTGGGAACTGCGCCCGCGCCACGTCAGCCAGGGGCCTTCTCACGCCGCGCTTGGGCCCTCCAGCTGGGGTGGGGGATTTTTATCAAGTGCCCCAGTCTTACATACCAGGGTCTGAGAGACAGAGACACAGGGAGTCTTAGTGGGAGCTGTAGCACTCCGCCCTGTGCCTGGCACAGCCCCAGGCATCCGGCTAATTGCATGCCAAACCTAGAAGGAACATGGCCACCAGCTCAGCTAATCCCTGTCCCAACAACTCAACCTTGAGATTGCAAAAGGATTATTCACGATGACCACATTTCAAGTGTGCCATAGCCACAGGGGCTAGTGGCTGCCATATTAGACAGTGTACGTATAGAGCATTTCTATCATTGCAGTAAGCTCTGTTGAACAGGGCCGATTTAAAGAATTTATTAGGGACTTAGAATTTATTTTAAATAATTAAAAAATTATTTTAAATAATCCATTTCAAACTTGTATCCAGAAATCAATAAATGTCAGATTATTTCTCAAAACTTCTGGTGCTTATAACTCCAATTTATTTATACAGATTTCATCCAAGCTTCAAACCTCCACTGTTTCACTTATTTACTGCTATGTAACAAGCCACCCCCAAAATGTTCTGGCTTTAGAGAACTATTTTATCAGTAGCATTTCCCACAACTCTGTAGGTTGACCTCACTGAGCTGGATAGTTCCTTTTCCAGTCTTGCTGGGAGTCTCTCAAACTTCTGCAGTCACATGGCAGCAGCAGTTAAAATGTTCAGGACAGCCTCACCCCCCAGTTTGGCAGGTAGGCAGGGACTGTTGACAGTCTGGGCTAACCTGGAGCACGGGGGACACTGCACCCCACCCCCATCTCTCTCTGAGTGCGTGTGTCGTACCAGGTCCTGCCCTCAATAGGTAGCCCCTCTTTGGGGATTATTTATCACATTCACTAATCACACTCCTCCACAAAGTGTTCTCCTGCCACTTCAGTTCACACTTCTCTAAATTTCCACAAGACTAATTTGCTTCTAGCCTTCCGCTGTTCATATGTCACATTTTCCTTCAGATCTTTCTTGAGATCATGCGTCCTTCTCCACCCCACTCCTCCAAAATGCAGGATAGTTTCCTTAACAAAAAGGATTTGGTCCAGAGCATCTAGTGTCTGTGGACCTCTCCCAACCACCAGCACATAGCTGAGCGCTGTGCACAAATTAAGCCACTAATAAATAAACGATTGAATTGAATCCCCACAGTCACCCCAGACGCTACATCTCTATTCAAAAGCAGGACAGTGTCCACCAATTTCTGTGGAAGGTGGCATGTTAATGACGTCTGGAATTAGGTGGGCCAAAGTTTAAATCCCGGGTCCAGCATCCCATTATATCATATTGCTTCAAAAACAATTCTGAGGTCTTCATAATGAAATTGTGTAAATGGTTTAAATCTATAAAAAGTTCATTATAGAATGAGAAATAAAAACAGTACAGGCACCAATAGCAAAAAAATAGAACTCAGAGAATTTTAATAACGTAAGGCTTCTGAACTTACTGCGCTTAGTAGCTCTGCATTTCAGCTTATGTGCCCTTGCCTTTCTCAGGAACTCTCTGTAACACACACACACTTATTTTAGGTGTTGGGTGTCTCTAGACTCTTTAAGGGCATTAACAACACAGACAAGCTTGCCATTGAAGACGCCTAGATAATAAATTGCGCTCGTTTTAAAAAACCTCGGTTGTAAGCAGTGCAATTTGCTCTACTGAAAATCCAGATTTTAGTGATTCAGGATTGAACACCATAAAACTGCTTTTGTTGGCAGTAAAAATATTTTCACTACCTCAAATCATCACAAACACCAAATGTAACTATTTTTCTTTCAATGCAGAGATGCTGGGATACTCAGACTCATAACCTACAAGGAAAAAATTTTATCAGCTGCCTTAGCCTTTGACACAAATATTTCTATAGGTGATTGAGATGATCTATGCGAGTACTAAGAAATAAAGTGTAAGCAGAAATGAGCCATTTTACAGTATTTATTCGGCACAGCCTCCAAAATAGTGGAGAAGGCAAGATCGGAGACAGGAAAATGGAAATAATGTGTCTTCTTTAATTTATATGAGAGGCGAAAGGGAAATGAAGCCCCTGCACTCTGGCAGTTGGAATTAAAAGCAGCATCCAAGGGGGATTTTCATCCAGGAACACCTTGGCTCTCAAGTAATTTACATTTTGAAGATCAAGAGGCTTTATTAACCAATTTGAAGATTGTGTACCTCTGAGGTTAGCTAGAAAAGTACTCAGAAAAATAGAGTTTAATTCCTGTGGCAGCTTTGAGGGGTGGGAGAGGTGATGAGAACCAAGGAGGAACCTGACATCTGTTGAGGGTTACTCTCTGCAAACTCAGGGAGGCCTGGGGATTAGCTGCCAAGGCTCGGGGGCCAGATGTCAGGGATTTGAAGTCCACTTTCGCCGCTCACTGGCTGAGGGACCTTGGGCAAGCAGTGTGACCTTTCAAATATTAGTTTCCCCCAATGTAAGATGTAAATAATAGCAATTCTCACCTTACAGTTTGTTGTGAGGATTAAATGACATAATGCATGTGAATCTCTTAGCACACTGCCTGGCACATACTAAGAATTATGTCAGAGTTATCTGTGATTATTTTTGCATGAACTTTCTCATTTAGTCACCACAATTAAGACCATTCCCACAAGGTGGTATTATCCTCACTTTGCATCTAATGAAACAAGCCTCAAAAACTTCCCAAGGTCACACAGCTATCAAATAGTCTGGTTGATTGCAAAGTCTATGCTTTAAGCCAATGTAGTCAATAACATTTTGGCTAGAAAGGCAGCCACTTCCAATCCACACAAGAGAGTTAGCTCTCCAAGAGGAAAAAAAAAAAATGGCCATTTCCAGAGTCTTGGCACGGAGTAAGGGGTATTAAAATTTTAACACAGTGAGTGTTCAATAGAAACTTTTCTAATAAATGAAGAAATGGTTAGTAGAAATAAGCTCTGACACTTTTCTGCAGTATAATGCTTTTAGTGCACACTTAGTAACTAAGATTGCTAGCTCTGGTCTCAAAGCTCAGGAGAGTGCCCAGTGAGTGTGCATTCAGACACTGGCAGGACCACATGTTAATAGCACTTTGCTGGCTTCGTTTGAGTGGCCACAACTCTCCACCACAGAATGATAGTTCCTGTCATTTCAGGGAACTTCTGTTTACACGTTTAGCTTCTGCTTCCTTTCCCAAACCAGAATCTAAACTATGACGGTGGGTCTAATGGTCTGTTACACTTTGCTAATTTACCTATTAATTTTGCAAATGGTCTGTTTCACGGAAGATAAACCTTATCCTTTGGAAACATGACATTCTTCGGCACAATCCAGCTAGAAGGATCCCCAGGCCTTGTGCAGAGAAAGAAAATGAATAGTCCAAGGTGGCATTTCACAACTTACTACCTCCCAGTGGCATCGTATAGATAAAGCGATTACTCAGTCAATAAAGTAAGGTGATTAATCAGTCAATAAATGTTAGTTGCCTCACATTTTGCAAGATTGACTAAAAGACTTTTTTCTCTTTTTTGTCATGAAAATGATAGGAAAAAACTAGGTACACTATGTATATAACTTAGTGTGTCCAGAATTCAATAAGCTGGAGAATTTAACATGAGCAAACCCATGAATAACTCCTTGCTTCCAGTGATTAATGGAACAGAAAAGTAAACATCAATGAAATTAGTGGGGAATGCCTCATAGATTTCCTTGTTTCAAAAGCCGATGGGTCTAATGGGCAGAGCATGGTGGCTCACGCCTGTAATCCCAGCACTCTGGGAGGCTAAGGTGAGAGAGTTGCTTGAGGCCAGGAGTTCAAGATCAGCCTGAGCAACATAACGAGACCTGTCTCTACAAAAAATTTTAAAATTAGAATGTCGTGGTGGTGAGCACCTGTGGTCGCAGCTACTCGGGAGGCTGTGGTAGGAGGATCACTTGAGTCCAGGAGTTTGAGGCTACAGTGAGGTGTAATGACGCCACTGCCCTCCAGCTTGGGCAACAGAGCGAGACCTTGTCTCAAAAAATAAGTACACAAATGAATAAACAGCCAACGATGGGCCCTTAAGCAGTCTAAGGAGCAGCCTGCACGGTGTGTGGAGCGGCACGTGGCTCCCAGCAGTCGGGGTTCTTGCAGGAGTCACCCTCCGCTCACAGAGACGCCTCAGTGATGGAGGTTAACCAGAGGAAACACCCAAATTACTATTTTCAGGTTCTAAAAATAGCTAATTTTACCACAAAGAAAGAGTTCTCAAGTGAAACACAAACACACACCTACATAGCGTACATGTCACCCCCCACTGTCTCCGCCACCAACTGCAACAAAAACCTAAAAAAAATAGATGAGAGAATGTATGATGATCACTATAGTTGTTAACGTGAAAGTAATTATTTACAGAGTGATTGAAACAATATATTTCATTAAGTTCCTAGATAGTTTACATTCTATTTTTGCATCACTAATCAGCCAACATTTTTTTCTGTAGCTGGTAAGAAGGTGTAATTCATTCAAAACCCCACCTATACTCATAAGTTCAAAATTATAAAATCAGCACCTCTTATGAAATTGCAGAGTAAGGACCTTGGTAAATTGACTCTCCCTCTACAACAACAAAAATACAGGCAAAAACAATTAAAATAAATCACTTCAGAACTCTAGAAATTAACCTAAGCCACAGAAGAAGTTGGGAATTGCCTACACAAGAGAAACTACGGAACCCGAATAGACAGAGGGGTCATGACGGTCACATTTCACTCCCTCCCAGCCCAGTGCCCGGTGCCCAGAAGCCTGCAGTCTGCAGACAAGGAAAGATCTGAGACTTCTGCTTTCTCCACTGAAAGCACCACCCTCAGAGCACACTCAACATTTTGTCCAAGCTCACATTTCCCTGGTGATCTCTATTCTCATAGAGTGGTGGCTGTTTATTTTCACTCAGAGCTCAGCTGGGCTGGGGAGCAGGGACAGTAACCCCAAGGTGTGGCCAAATCAATGACAGCGAACTGCTGGGAACATCTCAGCTGCTAAGGTTACAATTTCAGATGCAGCAAAGGAGAGCTTAGTGTGGAATTTAATAGGAGATTCTGGAGAACTAGATGACCAGAGAGACTTCGAAAAGGTACTGCATTTTCATGGCAATCCCCAGGACCACACTCATGTGAGGAATGTGCACAGCCCAGAAAAGACCTTGGAAAGGAGAGAGCACCAGACACGCAGCCCTGACCGACCTTGAGGGCTGCGCTAGCTGTTCTGCGACACTGTGACATGCCTGACGTTCAAGATGGGCCTTTTCGCCTTGATCTCCTTGGCAGAGGGTAGGAAGTACATAGGCAAGATAAGTAAAGAAATCTGCTGACTATGCATTGGCTGACCACCAAATTATACTTTCACAGATGTAACCCCAGCATCAGAGGTTGAAAAATAAAAATAAGAACTAAAACACAAAACTGAAACAAATCAGAGAACTCAGAGGCTACAAACTGCTACGAATACAGAATATACAGGATTAGTTTGGGAAAGTCATTAAATGAATAAAATTAAAAAGAAAAACAACAACAACAAACAGCAATAACAATACACATTGGGGTGTGGAGAAATCTGGTAACAGAGTTGTTATGCTATATTACCTAAAATGCCCAATTTTTAATGAAAAATTATGAGACACGCAATGAAAGAGGAAAGTCTGCCACATACACAGGAAGAAAATTTAAAAAGCAGCTAACAGAGAATGATCCTAAGGACACCCAGATTCCGGTCCTGGTAGACAGGAAGCTGCTGGCCCAGAGAAGCCCCAGCGCAGCAGGCCCCTGGGACGGCGTCTGACAACTGCGGTGACGGAGGCAGCCACCAGGGCAATGCTTGTGGTACGCACTGTGGCCAGGCTTTGGGTAGGACACAGGGACGTGGTTGGGACAGCCAATCACTCTCAGCTTCCCAGGACATGGCACTCTCGCAGGTGACTTAGACCAGCCAAGGGCAGCAACAACAGCGCTATGAGGGGTGGCTGCGGAGCCGATGTCAACGTCTCTGTACGGAGCGGCACGCATTGCTGTGGAAGCTGAGAAAGGACGAGCCTGACCTGGTGTGGGAGTCCGGGGAGACTTCCCAGGGTATATGGCACCTGATCAGTCTTAAGGGACGGAGAATGAGGAGTCTGTCTGACCCTCATACAAATGAAAAATTTGACAGAGAACCCTCAAGGGAATCTGACTAGAAATGATGTATTTTTTTTCTGGATCTCCATTTCTGAGGTTCCCTGAAGGTTCCCCTGAAGCTTCAAAATTAGAGACTTTAGAAAGTAGTATATCCAAGGGATAAAAGGCGGATGGAGACAGGGAGAGCGGGCTACAGCGCTGTGTGGATGCTGAACCTCTTGAGAACATAGATAGCACATACCCAAAGGAATTAGCAAAGAAATGAATCCTGCTTTGAACTAAAAAAAAAAAAAAAAAAAAGTTAATAAGAAATGGGACCATTAGGCAGCAACCTGGGTCTAGAATCAATTCTATCACCATGATTCATGATTTAGGGACAGTTCTTTAGCTTCCCTTTCCTCATCTGTAAAATAGAGATTAAAGGGTCCTCTGCCTCTCACAGGGCTGCTGTGAGGACCACTGTATGTGATTATTTTATAAATATCAAAGTGTTTTAAAATCAAAAGGGATGAGATGATAATGGTGTTGGTGACTGTTTTCAATAGCAATATAAACAGAAGTGGCATAGCAAACTCTTTATTAAGAAAGGGTAAGACTCCTGTGTCTCAAACACTGTTTCCCCAATGTATGCACCAACAGCCATGGCTAGTTCCTAGCTCAGCTCAGCACCTTGAAGACATCTGTCATTTATTTACCAGGTTTATTTATCTTGCTTGCCACAGAGGTGCCTCCCAAACCGGAAGGTGATGGTACTCTACAGCTGTCACTGCCTGCCTGTCTTTTGTGACTTTGCCCCTGGCCATGTGGGTGGAGCTGACAGTTCCTTTTCTACTTTCCTGCTGGAAACAGGTTTGTAGCAGAGATTTGCCTGTCCCATGTTTTTGATTCAGAAATTAAAGGTGTTTGTAGTTCACCTTATTTCATAAGCATTCACTGAGTACCTAGAGTGGACCGAGCATTGTGCGAAGGCACAGGGACGCAAAGAGGCAATCACTTCTCTTGCCCTGGCAGGAGTCTGTCTTTTGCCGCAGAGAGGAAGCAGCAGCAGTCAAGGGACTTGGCAGTCAGGGCTGTTGTGGGGACAAACAAACGTGAGCCAGGAAGGAGCCCATAGAAGCCGATGTCTACCATGTTTCCCCGAAAATAAGCCAGGGTCTTATATTTATTTTTCCTCAAGAA
>VBSM01003199.1:10487010-10566704 GCA_008086735.1 Cheirogaleus medius | reverse complement strand
CGGCCTCCCAGAGTGCTAGGATTACAGGCATGAGCCACCGCGCCTGGCCCTGAAATTTTTTAAAAAAGAAAATATTATTTAAAAAAAAGAAAGAAAGAGGATGTATCACTACAGGGCTGGGCTGTGCAGTGGATGGGCAGGGTGGGGGCAGGAGTGGAGACAGGCTGATGATGAGCAGGGGATATTATTGGGGCTGTTAAAATATTCTAAAATTAGATTTTGGTGACATTTGCAACTCTGTGAATATACTAAAAACACTGAATTATACATTTTAACTGGATAAATTTTATGTCATGTTAAATATATCTTAATAAAGCTGTAAAAAGTCAGCACATCATCATTGTGAAAATACTTTAGGGCTTTGGAGTTAGAAAAAAACACTGAGTTGAAATCTACTTTTTCCTTTTTTTTTCCTGCAGAAATTACTCATTTTCTCTAAAATAATATATATGATGATTAAATTATATAATGCCTGTAGTAATTAGCCTGGTTTTCTGGCATAGAATAGGAAGGTATTCAATAGATGGATGCTACTTTTATTATTATGGTAGATATTTTATTGTGTATAAAAGTGGGTCCCAACAAGCAAAGCCTACTGGGAATATTAACTTGTACCCTCATACCTGAGGCCTTTAAGAAACATAAATTGGCTAAAATATTTAGGAAATCAAGATGAGAGCCAGGAAAATAAATGTAACGTGCACATACTTTGACATTGTTGATGACACTGCATTACTATCTCCCTATCAGGAATTGTGGATTCATTTTTTATTTTATTGACAGGATCTCACTCTGTTGCCCAGGCTGGAGTACAGTGATGTGATCACCGCTCACTGAAGCCTCAAACTCCTGGGCTCAAGCCATCCTCCTGCCTCAATCTCCCCCATAGCTGGGATTACATGCACATGCTACCAAGTCCAGTTAATTTTTAAAAATTTTTTTTGTAGAGATAGGGTCTTACTATGTTGCCCAGCCTGGTCTTGAATTCCTGGGCTCAGGCAATTCTCCCACGTTGGCCTCCCAAAGCACTGGGATTGCAAGCATGAGCCTCCATGCCCAGTTCAGAATTGTGGATTCTTAATTCTGTATTGCTCATCTTAATCATCATCATTGGTGCTATCACCACAACTGCAATCACCAAATTAAATCCATTAAGAAAGCACATTCTGAACACATGTTAATTTTTTTAAGATGTGTTAATTTTCTTAAGATGATGCAGTGCATTAAGATTGAGCACTTCAACTCTTAAACTAAGACAACACCATTATTGTTACTAATAAGCTCAATATTGCTAATAACAACTCCCATTTAAAGTATTCTATGCCAGGCTTAGTAGCAAGTAAAATTGAGCACATAATTTACATTGTAAGTGGCCTCTCAGAAATGATTTTCTTTAATCCTCACAACAACCTCATTTTACAGATTAGGAAACTGTGGTTCAGAAAGACCATGACATTGATATAATGCCACTCAGCTTCTAAGCAGTAATGCCGAGTTCCTGCTTCTTATGCCATGTTTTTTTTTAAACAAGAATTTGGTTACATTGTCTAACAAACTTATTTTTATATCAAGATTGTCCTGTAAAATCTCAGATATGTGCTTTTGCGGCTATATCTAGCTTAGCACCATAAGGAGGTGGAACCTTTCTAAATGTTGCATGATGGTGATGGTTATGCTGATAATTACCCCAATGATGAAATAACAGTAGAAGAGAAGGAAAATGGGGAAAAGCATGCAAAATTGCTCATAAACAGGAATAATCAGGCTCTGGTGACAGGCAGAACTTGTCTGCCAGTCAGGTCTACAGAGCATCTTCCCTGGAGCAGGCCCTGCTCTAAGCATGGTAAATACAACAGGGCATTAACACACACAAACCCCTGCCTTAGGAAACGTAAGTCTAGAAACATGCACACATAAGTAAATAAATTACATCATATAAAAATAAGTGTTGAGAAAAAAATATAGCAGGAAAAGGGGCCAGGGAGCCCTGGGCCCAGAAATGGTTGCAATTTTAAATTGGGTGAACAGCGAAGGCCTTGCTAAGAAGGCTATATTTACACAAACTTTAGAAAGAGGTGAAAGAGCAAGGCATGTGGTAAATCAAAAAACAGATTTATAGACAGGGGAAAAACAAGTGCAAAAGCTCTAAGGTGGATTTTAGATTTAACATTGAAGGTACAAACAACTAAAGAAAAATAAATAAATTGGGCTTCATCAAAATTAAAAACTTTACATCAAAGGACAATATAAATAAAGTGAAAAGATAAAATAGGAGAAAATATTTGCAAGTCTAGTATCCCATATACATAAAGAACTCTTACAACACAACAACAAAAAGACAAACAACTCAATTTAAAAAAGGGCAAAGGACTTGGGGGGACATTTCCTTAAAGACGATTTACAGATGGTGAACAAGCACATAAAAAGGTGCTGAACATCAATAATTATTGGAGAATACAATTCAAAAACCACAATGAGATGCCACATCGCATTCGCTAGGATAACTATAATTGAGAAGGGGAGGGATAACAAGTGTACACAGGGTTACAGAGACAGCAAGGAGGTCCCGTATGTGGAGGGCCTGAGAGGCCACTGGTCTCACTCGCTCTGAGCCATTGGATCATTGTGGTCAGGAGGAAACACACACATTGTGGTCAGGTCATTATTTTATGTTAAGAACAAACCGAAAAATGAGAAAAAACAAAAAATATCCATTTTAGAGGCAATCATAATAATCCCTATGGCAGTGGATGCCTTTGGGGCCTGGGGAGTGACGAGGCCATGGAGAGGTCTATTCTGAGGACAGCCAGGAGGATTAGGAACGTCATGAGGGGTACGGAGAAAAAGGGAGGAATCGAGGCAAACTCCTAGGTTTTTTGGTCTGAGCATCCGGAAGAATTAGTTGCTATTTACAAAATTGGGAAAGGATGCTGGAGGAGCAGATTTGGAAGAAGAAGATCAGGAAATTATTTTTAGAGATCATAAGACCAGTAGGCAGGTGGGTATGTGAATCTTGTGATTGGAAAAGAAATCTTGGCTGGAGATCTAAATTTGAGAGTCTCCAGCGTGTGACTGAGTGGCAATCCCAAAGGAGAAGGTGGAGATGAAGACGAGAGCCATGGACTGAGCCCTAAGCCTCCTCCTTATTTTAGGTAGAAGGAGAAAAGGAAGAACCGACAAAGAAGACAGTGAAAGCACAACCAGGGAGGGAGGCACAGGTGGGAGAGTGTAGCATTGCAGACGTCAAGTAAAGCAAGTATTTCAAAAAGGACCAAGTGATCAACTGTGTCAAATGTTGCGAAATGAGGAGACGATCTCCTAGTATTGACACAGGGGATTTAGTAACTATGGATCTCATAGATGGCTTTGATAATGTAACAGGCCAGTCCCCCATTGAACAAATTTCAATGACCCCAATATTTTTTATTATAATCCTCTCCCTTAACTATTTGATCTTTTGAGTTGTTTCCCAGAAATGATGGATTTTCTGCAACACAAAGGAGCTGAAATTCTGAAGGCCCCTGGGCAGACTTCCTGAGGCCAGGACTCACCATCCCCCACAACCTGCCCCAATGCACTTAGCCCCTTGTTGGTTACACCTCGACCTGCCCTAAGGCGTGTGTCCCCTCCTGTAAAAGCCTAAGATCTCTGTTAGTCAGAGAGACAGATTTGAGGCAGCTTCTCCTGTTCTCCCTACAAAACATCTCTCCTATTAAAAATTCCTTCTTTCCTTGGCAATCCTCAGCTCAATAATTGGATCTTTGTGCAACAAGCAACTGAACCTAGGCTGAAACCCCCTTGTGGCTTTGTTGGGTAGATACTGAGGGACTGGGGTCCCTTAGCAAGGAAAGTGGGTGCCTTGCCTTGGTGCTGCCTTGAGCAATTGCCCCACCTGGGGAGAAGACCAAGGGCAGGCCCCAGGCCCTTGATGCTGCCCCACTTTAGTCCTGTCCTGAGGGACTGCCATACCTGGGGGAGGAGGGAATACCCTACCAATCTACCAATCAGAACTTAGCACCGCCCAACTGCGAAAGAATGCAAAGGACTCTCTAGCTCACAAGCCAAGTGGCATAGTTAGAATAGAGTCGGGAAGGTGATTTAGGACAACTTGAGGCTAATTATCATGTCATTAGCTTAAAACTACATTGTGGTTCACCCCAAGTGGGCTTTCAGAGAAGCTCATGGGAGATTTGCATGCGCAGTAAGACTCAGGTCATGTAACTCCCAGCTGTCCATCAAAGTGGTTCCATGATGACGTCTGAACCATGGGGAGGTCCCTCTCCAGACACTTTAAAACAAGACACAAGCCATAACCAAGGTCTCTTTTGCCACAACAAGGGGTCCGCTCATCATCCATGGAGTATGTATCCTGCTCTGTAAACCCGTATCTTGCTCTTGCCCTATAATCCTGTCTTTCTCTCTTCAATAAACCTCATTTTCGTGCTTGCCTTACTTTGGTGTCTCCAGTCATTCTTCGGCCAAGAGCGCACCAAGAACCAAGAACAGAGAACGAGATTGCCAAACCCGACAGTTCTGACGACAAAAGAGAAGTTCTGGAGAAACTGTGTGCTTAAAACTGATCCTTTAAGATCTTTTAAATGTTGCTCTGGGCACTGAGGATATAAAATGAATACATTTGCATACCATCTTTAGCTATGCAACTTACCACAATAAAAGTGGGTGAATAATACAAGGAAGACAGGAGCCAGGTAAAAAGTGAGCAGGGAACTGATGTGGCAAGCATGAATCAGAGTGGGCTTCACGGAGAAGGCAGAGCTGGGAACGACAGCAAAAGTGTTACCAGCAGCGCTGGAGGCAGAAAGCACCTCAGGCAGTGGAGCTAGCGTGAGTGAGTCAGACCTGGAGACCTGGAGGGAGAGCAGCGTTCCACCCCCCTAAGCCTCCCTCATGCCAGAAGCAGCTTCCAGCTGGCTGCCGTTTCTACCTGCACTGTCACTTCATTACCTTTTTCTAAGTTCATTGACTTGAATTTACTAACGTCTTTTTAATTCGCGTTACTCTCCTAGTAAAAAGAGATATGAAGAAATCATAAATTTTATGTGCTGATTGTATATATTTTTTTCCGACACATTAAAATAAAAAGGAGACGGCCAGGCGTGATGACTCACGCCTGTAACCCTAGCACTCTGAGAGGCCGAGGCGGGTGGATCGCTCAAGGTCAGGAGTTCGAAACCAGCCTGAATAAGAGAGAGATCTCGTTTCTACTAAAAATAGAAAGAAATTAATTGGCCAACTAAAAATATATAGAAAAAATTAGCCAGGCATGGTGGTGCATTCCTGTAGTCCCAGCTGCTCAGGAGGCTGAGGCAGGAGAATCACTTGAGCCCAGGAGTTTGAGGTTGCTGTGAGCTAGGCTGACGCCACGGCACTCTAGCCAGGGCAATAGAGTGAGACTTGGTCTCAAAAAAAATAAAAAAATAAAATAAAATAAAAAGGCAAATACTACTTTTACAACATCCATCTATGTCCCACACAGACACCTTCCTGTGATTCACACCTTGGGCATCCCCTGAGCTCTGGCACAGGACTAACAGTGCAGGTGAGCTGGGACTCGCCAAATCTTGGCAAATAAAGTATATATGAAGCTGAACTCCACACTATGCAGTTTCCTGGGTGATTTCTTTCTTCTTTCTAGTAATGATTCAAAACACGTTTACTGTGCTCCTTGCCCCTCAATGCCTCCGGAATGCTGTCACGCTAAACATCTGCTCCCAAACCTTTCAGTTAGTTGCTTACGATCCCTCAGCTGTTCTGGCACTTGCTCCTTCCTTAGGGAGCCACCAAGTAAAAGTCCACTGGGAAATCCGAGCCTAGGGAAGCTGCCCGGTGCTCTCTGTGGAAGTCCCTTGGTGCCAGGGGTTTGTTCTGGCGCCACGCATGACCAGAGCCTGCTTTAGCTGATGGGCTGTGTACAAACTGAAGCAGGCCAAGAGAGCCTGATAGCAGACAGTGCTGCAAGGCCAGGGAATTCCCTGATACATCACCATCAGTCACTTCCATTTAACCTTTATAAAATTCACTCTCTATTGTAATGACCTTTCAATTCAGGATGAAAGAAAAGTTCACATTTTATCATTTGATGAACTAGTTCCATCATCCTTGTCTGCAGTGGAGCTTTCTTGTCAATTCCTCATCCTTTGGGCTTCTTCTCCCAAGGACTGCCTTTGTCAGTAAAGCAGACCTGTCGCAAGGATGCCGCTCTTAGCTTCCCTTATTGAAGAAATGAGAAAGAGAAGAGAAGGAACAATGATCACCTTTTCTCTTTCATCAACATAGGTGCCATGGCTACCATTAGATTTTCATTAAGTGATGCAGGAAGAAGAAATAGGAGAGAGAGAATAGACGTGGAAATGGCTGCTGCTTAAAAAATGGAGCCATGGGGAGTGCTTTCCATGCACTATTAATGTTAATGTAGTGGAATTGCTCCATCCTCTTAATTAGAC
This sequence comes from Cheirogaleus medius, assembly GCA_008086735.1. Taxonomy (NCBI): domain Eukaryota; kingdom Metazoa; phylum Chordata; class Mammalia; order Primates; family Cheirogaleidae; genus Cheirogaleus; species Cheirogaleus medius. Next base: position 10,560,240 of record VBSM01003199.1, on the reverse strand, counting down.
TCATAATTCTTAACCTTTAGGTAAACTGTGTATTCAGGCATAGTGGAGGATGAGAAATGAAATTAGCATTGCCCTGAAGCAGGAAGGAACACACCCACCAAAGACCCAAGGGCACTGCTGAGAGACTGGAGAAAGCTCTGTGCTTACCTTGACCAAAATAGCACGGAGCAGGTGTGAGGAGCGGCTCACATGCGTGAACACTGCTGCTCAGAGACAGAGACACCCTCATGCTCACACTGAGAAATGCATGGTATCGCTAAGATACCAGAGACCTGAGTTATCAAATCAGGGACATGGAATTGTGTGGCCCCCTGAGTACACACGTGTGGATTAAAGAAGCCTCTGAGACAGTGCAGAGCAGGCATCCTCCCTTTAGCAGGAGGTAGGAATGCTTTTCTCATGCAAATCAGTCAGCACTGGAATGGTCTTAGCAGACCCCACAGAGAAGCATTCAAGTTGCCTACAGTCATGAACTGCCCTGGGCAATTTTTTCTTGTAGCTCTTTTCATTCCTTCCTTGGTTAATCTTTCCCAGCTGCCAAGATGTTTAAAGCCCTTCATAATATCAAAGGATGCCTACCAATCTCCAACTGCCTGGTCGTTTTTTAATGTCTCCCCCATCTTTTTATCAGAAAGCACCTCAAGCTGCCTTCAAATGTCTATTTTAACATCCAGAGTAATAGTCTCTCTTTGGTCCTTTGTTGTAGTTCATGCTCCATCTTGAACACCTTTGAAAGTCTTGAGGCATTAAAACAGCTCCTCCAAACACAACATAGGCAGCGGCAGAAGAGGCCAGGGCGGGAAAGCAGCACAAGCTGTTGGAAAGCCCTCAGCACAGGGTGGCTCCTAGAGCACTTGTCCCCATGTGGTGGCCCTCATTGACCAAGGCTGTCCCACACTGTGTGCTCTGTCAGTTTTCCTGCTTCCAGAGACCAGGGCAGCATTCGGGGCATGAGGGAAGCTATGTCAACAGTGCCTTGTGGTACACCATTTTACACATACACACAAACACACATGGGTGGAAAATATATCAGAGGCAACATTATAAAAGCAGCATTAAATGAATGTGTGAATCAAAAATAAATATTATTTTTTTTAGCTACATACCAACATATGTATATAGAGACAGTTTTATCTGCATGTATGTTAGGGCTTTGTGACTAATTAAAAGTTAATTTTGAAAATTTGCTTTGCTTTTCCAAAAAAATGGAATAAAATAATACTTTCCAAATATTAGCTCTCCAGTTGATGTTGACATTAGCATGAACTAACACTAAAACTATAATATTAACTAAATAGTAAAGCTAATTTTGACATTAACCAAATATTTGATGTTAGCTAAAACTAAAAATCAGGATATACATATTCATGCTTACATGAGAATCTATAAATAGACTTACAGGTTTAAAAATAGCTCATAGTACTTTAGAGGTCTGATGTATTTTTCTTTGGTGTGCCCCACATTAAAAAATGATTTACTTTATAGCAGACAAAAAGGAAAAGACAATATTATAAATATGTCCTTTTATTTCAATTCTTTTGTAGATATCATTTTTTTCTATTTTTTTTTTTTCTGTTTTTCTTTTCTGTTGTTGTTATTTCACTGGCTGGTGGGCACTGAGGCTATGCACAGATTATTTCTGTCTGTTCACCTTCCAGGCATATGCCAGGATGGTGCTCCAGGTCCTGTGGGGTTGCATGTGTATCATTCTGGGCAATGGGTTGTAAGCAGAAGTGACATGTGTCACTGCCAGGCTGCAGCAGTTTGGAGGTATTCCAGAACCCTCTTTTCCTCTGCCAAGGTGACGGCAACACTGGAAAGGGGTGCTACTCCATCACTCTGGGTGGTGGAGGGAGAAAACACAACGCAGAGCCCGCAGCCAATCCACTATGTAGACCTGGCCTAGTTGAGAAATGAAAGCTTGTTGTTTTAAGCCATCGAAATGTTCTGGTTTTGGTTTTCGTTTGTTTTTATCTTCTTTTTTTAAATTGCAGCATACATTAGCTTATCCTGTCTGATATAAGAATACCAATTGTTTTCAAAGTACTTTTTTTGACCATATTCTCACAGGATTTTTATATTTAAGACATTTTTTTTTTTTGAGCACCTACTTTGTGCCAGTTGCTAAACATGGCTCTAAAGCTATTCAGAAATAAATATGACCCAGCTGCTGCTTTTGAAGAACTCTCACAGGAGTGGAAAAGTCTCACTTGAAAAATAAATTTATTTCAATTTTACCACCAAGGAAATTCATGCCTGCTGGGCCTCTTAGCTGCCAATAGTAAAACCAGAGCTCCTATTGCTACCATATCCCTGTCTTCCTTTAAGCAGCTCATTGTGGAATGATGCCATTTTGAATACTTGTGTCTATTGTCATAGACTTTTATCATAACTGAGGCCCTTTGGAAGAACACAGGGTTATTTGTCTAAAATCACACTTCCGTGTTGAGAATCCGCTCAACTTCACTTCAGATAAACAAATGAGAGAGTACAGGATCCTAAATCAGAGGCAATTCCCTAAAGGGTTTTTCCTTCCTTTTCCCCCTTCTCTTTTAATCCTTCCAAGGTGGATTCTGCAACTACTCCAATATTCTGACATTTTATCCTTTCTAAATTCTAATCCAAAAATTCTGCTGAATGTACAGACAGATTGTAACAGTGTCAGCAACTTCATTTCCGAATTTTTCCTTATCTGACTCCCGCTCCCTGTCAGCGATGTATTCACAGAACGATGTAGTTTTCTGTTCATGGGGGCATCTTATGAAATGATTACCCAGGTAGAGTTTGAGTGACTTCTGACTGTGCCTAGACAATACTGGTTTCTTAGCCCAAATCTAGTCTAGGCTTGACCCAGTTCAAGAGAATGTTGCATAACTGGCAACTGGGTAGCTGGTGACATGGTAGACTCAGGCCAAGATTGTTTTCGTCTGTCCATGAAACAGGATTTAATTGTAACAGGTCTTACTAGATTCATGTGTAATTCCATAGATAAGGACAGGGTCACATGGCTCTTAACCTCTTTGAATCTCAGTTCATTCATCAGTAATAACGTATGCTTCATGGGATTGCGAGGATTAGCTGAGATGGTTTTATAACTCATCTGTACTAGGAACTGAAATATTTACCACAAAGCCTGGCCCATTGCAGCTATTACATTTAAAAGCTAGGCTAATGTTAATAACTTTCCTTTTTCTTTTCCCTTACTTTAAGTCCTTCCTACAGAGAGATTATTTAGGAGCCCCCAAAAAGAAAAAAAGATATGCAATATATATATACACACACATATATATATATAACATATATCATATTCAGACATAAACGTAAGGATCTATTTTACATACGCATATACCTATGACATACGCAACCAAGCACATATATATCAATATGTTCTCTTCGGTGAACACATCTTTCCTTATTTGATAGAATCATCATACAAAACAAAGAGATTTGGGCTCAGGGTCTCAATTCTGATCCAGTTTTTCCTTCATCCTTTCTTAAAAAATGTCTATGACTTATAAGAGCATGGGCTTTGAAGTTAAATCTACCTGGATTAATATCCTTCCTGTAAAACCTGGGATAAGTTATTTCACTTCTGAATCTCCATTTCTTCATTTATACAATTAGACTAGTAAGATTATATTTAATGTAACATTGTGTGTATGTAATATACATTGTGAATACATACATTGTATGCACACACACACAGTCATGCACCGCATAATGAAGTTTTGGAACAGACCACTTGTACACTGGTGGTCCTATGGGATTCCAATAGAGCTGAAAAATTCCTATCACCTAGTGATGCCTAGCCTTCATAAAGTCATAATACAATGCATTACTCATGTGTGGGTGTTGGTGTAAACAAACATACTGTACTACTCTTCACATGAAAGTATAGCACATACAATTATGCACAGTACATAATGTCACTGAAAGTTTGATACTTATCCCTAAGGCTGAATGAAGAATGGGGACAGTGGTTTGAGGAAAAGGAAAGAGAAGTTTATTAATTTGCCGGCAAATGAGGAGGATGGCAGACTCTCATATTAAAGAAGCATCATTCTCCCTTTAAGCCGAAATACAGGGTTTTTAGCTTCAGGCTACAGCTGTTTACCTATAGCATCTCTAGTGAAGAGGATCCTGTGACCTTTGTGATAATTTTGTTGAGCCATCTCCTGAGGTTTAAGATACTAGAAAACAAAGAACAAAGAACACTCCTCTGCCCCTGTGATTACTGGCCTCGGCAGGAATGCAGGTTTTCATTCTTCAAAGTGGGTGAGGGGTTTTAAAGAGACAAGTTGTAAAATATTTTGCCCTTTTACAGACCCTTACTTCTGTTACAATAATACTTGCTAATAAAGGACAATGCTAGTGGTTCATGTATCTACTAAACTATACTTTCTATCATTAGTTTAGAGTCACTTCCACTTATAAAAATGTTAACTGTAAAACATCTTTCAGAAGCTATTCCAGAGGAAGGTTTTATGACCATAGGAGATAACAGCTCCATGCATGTTACTGCCCCTGAAGATCTTCCAGTGGGACAAGATATGGAGGTGGCAGACAGTAACATTGATGAGCCTGATTCTGAGTAGGCTAATGTGTGTATTTGTGTCTTAGTTTTTAATAAAAAATTTAAAGAGTAAAAATAATAAAAATGTTTTAAATAGAAGAAAAGCTTATGCAATAAGGATATAATGAAATATTTTTGTGCAGTTATGCAATGTGTTCATATTTTAAGTTGTGTTATTACAAAAGAGCCAAAAAGTTACAAACATCAAAAGTTCATTTAAAAAGTTATAGTAAATTAAGGTTAATTTATCATTGAAGAAAGAAAAAAATTTTTATACATTTACTGTACCCTGAGTGTACAGCGTTCATAAAGTCTACAGCAGTGCACAGTGATGTCCGAGGCCTTCACACTCACTCACCACTCACTCCCTGACTCACCCACAGCAACCTCCAGTCCTGCAAGCTCCATTCATAGTGAGTGTCCTATAAGGTGTACCACTTTTTACCTTTCATATCATATTCTTACTGTACCTTTTCTATGTTTAGATATCTTTATATACATAAATACTTCCCATTGTGTTACAATTGCTTACATATTTAACACAGTAACACACTGTACAGGTCTGTAGCCTAGGAGCACTAGGCCGAAACATGCAGCCCAGGTGTGTAGTAGCTATGCCATCTAGGTTTCTTTAGGTATATACTATGAGGTTTGCACAATGACGAAATGGCCTTGGGTGCATTTCTCAGAACATATCCCTGTTAAGTGATACATGACTGTATATAAATACATACATATATAATAAATATGTGTGTAGATACTTGTATATGTAGGTATGCATCTTGTTCGTGTTTGTCGTACAGTGGTTCTTGGCCTGGTGCTGGCAGTTAGCAAATGGCAGCTGCTATCCTGGCTGTTGGGGTTGCCGTCATGACAATGACCAGTGGTAGTGGAGTGTCACGATTCCCCTGCTGGCTGGTCCTCCACATTTGGCTGCAGGGGCTCCAGACCCTCCCTGTGCCTTTACTCCCACCTTTCAGAGTGTGAGAGGCTGGTTTTCCTCATCCTGTGCTGCCCTGAGAGCTGCCAAGATCCCCTGGGTCGCATTTGTGTGGCTGCTGCTCGGGACCTGCGCGCTCTGCACCCAGGCTGCCCCCGAGGCCTGGGGACGTCTGTATCCCGGTGCTCCCTACTCCTGTCACCTAGCCCGCCCTCTGCTCAGTGCTTACAGCTTTCCTCTCCCCACCCCACCCCTGCCCTGCTCCCCATGTGCCATTTGAAAGTCAGGTGATGGCCCTGCGGATGATTCTCACCCTGATCTCTCATCACCCTGTCACCTCTGACCTCTGACCTCAGGCTTTAATGTAGCCCTTTGACCTGACTGTCCCCCCTATATCTCAAAATCAGCATGTTTAGTGCTAAATTTGTTAAATTCTTCCCTACTAAAACCAAATATTTCTCCAACTTCTTAACTCTGATCTTTTTGTTAATAGTTCTTGCATTTTCACTTTTATCCAGGATTAAAAGACATTTTAGACCTGCGCTAGCCAGTTCTATGGCAGCTACTAGCCACATGTGACTATTTAGCCCCTGAAGTGTGGTCAATGTGAATTGAAAGGTGCTGTAGATACAAAATACACACCAGATTTTGAAGGTTTGGTATGAAAAAAAATAATGTAAAATAGTTCATTATGGTTTTTTTCCTAAATAAATGTTGAAAAGATACTATTTGGGATATATTGGCATAAATAAAACATTATTAAAATTAATTTCACCTGTTTCTTTTTATGTTTAATGCGGTTCTTAAAAATTTTTAAATCGCCCGTGTGGCTTGGACTATATTTCCGTCGGACGGTACTGTCTTACGGTCTACTTCCCTTGTTCATTGAAACCACTCACTCACCAGGCAGGAATGGTGCCTCCATCTAAGTGTTATTTATGTCTTTATTTTCCTTTCTATTTCTGTGGCCACCCCCCTCCATGCTTCTTAACTCGTCCCTACACCAGCGAGCTAGACGCCCACCTACTCTCCCTGTCTGGGGCCTCTCCCCACCCTGAGCTCCCGCTGCCACACGCTCAGCCTCCTGCTTTGTCACTGTCCAGCTCAAGTGTCTTCACTCAGTGAGGAGCTCAAGTAACCTACGCAAGCACGCTGAAACGTACCTGGAACAGAGGGGACCCTCCAGCTTCCTTCCCGCTTCCTTCCTGCCCTTCTTTAGGTCTCCTCTGACTCTTATCTGAACTAAGCAACAACTTTAGCTGCTTCCTTCCTGCAACCCCTTCCCTGAGGGAGAGTCACACTGCCCTCCATCCAGCCTTTTCCCGTCGAGTCCCTCAGCCCAGAGCGACTCGCACCCACACTGTGTCTAAAATGAAGCGCCGCCTTTCCAGAGAAAACCCCTGGATTCACCTAACTAGACGTGGCTTCTCCTTTCCACAGCACTCAGCCCGCCCTAATGTATAACTATGGTCTCCGGCTCTGCCTGCAAGGGCGGAGGCTCCCTAAACAGCAGTAGCCACCTGGCCAGCCCCCTCCACGCACCAGCATAACCCCTGAGAAAGCCTGCCGGCTAGGTTTAATCTTACGTGTCTTGCAGATGAGAAAATGAGATGCAGAAACTCAGGTTATAAACCCTGACAACGGCCACTCTGCACATAAGTGGCAGAGTGGGGGAAATTTGTTATTATTATTGTTATCATTTTGCTTCAGAGCCTAAAACATTGCCACTATTCCATACAGAGGTTATGGTGCAGCAATCAGCATACTGAGGTTATGGTGCAGAAGTTTCATAGCTTCTCTGTGAAATCAGTGTTGCCATATGAGAAGTACAGTGCTTGGCATTTCTCATCACACCCTGCACACACACACACACACACACAAGAGGAAAACAGGGAAGAATGAAAATGCCACAGTGCACCCACTCCCTCTTCTAGGCAAAAATGTGCAGACAGTGAAAATTACGTTTAGAGAGGCACTTCTGTCATAACAAAACAACTCAGGTAAACTGAAAAGTTATGAAGAATGCAATTTTCTAACCTTTTTCATCCTTCCAATGATGTGGGTAGGATTAATGTTACTTTTATGATCCTCATCCTTAGGGATGGGGAAACTGAGGTGTCCATCCCACAACACACCAAATACGTTTATGAACACTGGAGTAGATGCACACACGCTAAGGTAGGAGATCGTTTTCCTTGCTATCCTTGACTTGTTATGACCTTGGGGAAGTTTCATACCTTCTCTGTTCAATAATACTACCTTATGGAAAGTAGGTTCTGAGAAGACTAGGTGTATGAAGGTGTCAAAAATATCACCTACTATATAAATACATTAGCATATTTCATAGGTTTAAGAGTCTCACAAAAGTCTCTATTTTTTTTTTTTTTACCAAGCCCTCTAGTCCCTTCACTGTGACGAGAAAGTAATAAACTCAGACATGCATTTTAACTCACTTTGTGTGGTTAGTATAGAGACATGAAGTGCCAGGGCAGAAAGGACACTCAGAGAACACCGAACATAACTCTCTACTATTAAAGAGGAGAAACTTGGGGCCCATAAAACACAAGTAACTTGATCAAGGCCACAGAAAACCGCTGGAGGAGCCAGGAGTCGGGGCAGCCGCCCGCTCCCGCCCAGCCCCGGCGCAGCGGCTCTCGCCGACAGGTGCGCAGCCGGCCGGGAGGCCTCCGACTCCCTGCGCGCACTCGTGATGCTTCCGATTAACTGAGGTGGGGATCTGGTTCATTCAACAACTTCTTACTAAACTTTTACTCAGTTCCAGGTACTATTCCAGGCATTCGGGAAATAAACAATGAGTCAAAGAAGGTCGCTCTTTCAAGATGTGAACACTCTATTGACAGGGGCAGGCAGTGACCGAACAGGTGAGGAGGAGGAGAACACCAGGCAGTAACGACCTCCATGCAGAATCTCAAAATAGAACGAGTGGCAACGAGTAATGGAGAGGACACTGCAGTGATGTGTCAAATTAAGTGGAGAGTAACATGGCAAGAGCGCGCTAGGCGTGGGAGAGGATCAAGGCCTCTGAGAGGACAGCACAGTCGGGCAGCAGTCCGGAGACGGGGACAGCTGGTCCCGGAACAGAAAGAAGAGCAGTGGGGCAGGTGCAGCCGGGCAGTGGGAGAACAGGAGCTAGCTGGGGGCTGTTCCAGGGGCAGTGGGAAAGGTTTGCTGCCAGATTATATTATCTCATTTTGAAAAGATTGTCACTTTGGCTGCAGGCTGGGATGCCCACTGCAGGGACGTCGGGCACGGGATGGAAGATGGGGGTAAGAATCCACTGCACGTGTCCAGTATGGGGAGCTGAGGTGTGCATGAAGGTGGTAGCAATGGAATTAGAGAAGAGACTGGTGAATTTGAGTATTTGTTGATGTGCTGAAAGAAGAATGGAGATGGTGAGGAGGGAATGAGTCCCAGGTTTTGGCCCTAAGAATCTCAGAAGATGAGGGAACATTTATTAAAATGAGAAGGCTAGATGAGTGAATTTGGGTGGCTGGCAGAAATAGCAAGGGGACAAAGACCTAATTCTAACATTCTCAACAGTGCTACTAGGGGTAGGTAAATACCACACTTACAAATAAGTAAACTAATGTTTAGAAAGTAAGTGTGCCCACAAGCCAGCAAGAGGCAAACTCCAAAGTTGAACTCTTTGGACCTACCGTGGGATTCTGAGACCCTCTGCTGGTAACTGGTGGAGCTAATGTTCTCCTTGCCCATTGGATAATGTGATAAAACACTGGCTAAAATGACAGAGTATCTAGACTGTCTCCTATGTGCAAGACACAGCATCTGTCTCATTAAATGTCACAGATAAAGAAACCAAGGCTCAGAAGGCCCATGTAACTTGCTCAAGATTTTCCAGCTAATAAGCAGAATAGACAAAATTTAAGACCCAATTTTATGATTCCAAAATTCATGCTTTTTTCATTTTGGTGCCACCATACCATATCGTAAGATTAGAAAATAGGATTCTTCTTCCTGTACACAAATTTGAGATAAAGTAAGTAAGCATGGTCTTTCATAAAGTGATGAGAAAAACATACACTTTATTTTGTGCAGGGTCTAACTATTGATTCTTGGGCAATCCACTTTGATTATTTAAATAATTCATGGTCTGAACAACAATTCATTTGCAGCCAGGTGCATATCATCTCTTGAATTTACATGGGATAGTTTTTGTTTTTCCTCAGGTTCACACCCATATCTTTAGCTTCATTAACGTATCCGCCTTCTTGGTAAAATACACTATTAGAACATTAGGGAAGGTGCTTTCATGCACAGTAAAGTGCACTGACTTGATTCATGTGATGGTATCTTTCTTTTCTTAAGACCTGTGGCAAACTCTTAGACACATTCTAGCTGTATCATTTTAAGGGTAACAGAATTCCCTAAGAGAGAAAAGTGGAGGGCCAGACATACTTCCAGCTCAAATTATAACTGACTCACTAACAGTGGGCAAGACACCGGTGTCTAAGAGCCTAGAGCTTCAGTTGGAGAGACCTGGTTCCGACTCCCGACATTGCCCTGCATTCACTGTATTTCCTTAGGCTAGTTTGCTATTCATGCAAAATTTTGAAGGTGATATAGCCATTTTAAAACATGTCTGTACACTTGTCCCGTTAAAAGATGGAATCGGATTTCCCTTCCCTTGAATGTGGGCCATGCAACTGTCGTCTGCTAGTTAGAAAGCAGCAGAAGTAACACTGCGTGACTTGCAAAGCTGAGTAGCAAAATACAATCCACTTCCCCTTGGCTCACTCTCTTCCCTGAGATTCAGCCACGATGCTGCAAGAAAGTCAAGCAGCTCCACAGAAAGGTCATGGGTCCCGCTGAGGTCCTAGCCACGTGCCGGATGGAGACCCCCAGCATCAGCCAGCAGCCCCTGCTTCAGATGACCCAGGCACAGCCTTCGAGACGCCCCAGGCGAGGCAGCATTGCCAGAGCCTGCCCAAAGCAGTTTCTAGAGCAAAAGCAATGTGACTGTGGTTTAAACCACAAGATGTGATAGCAGTTTGTTACATAATAGCTGATAACAGGAACAGAATATGTACATTTTCTTTGGGTACCTGAAACCTCCTTTTATTATTTTCCTCACTTGTGTGACACCTTTCTCCTTTGTCTGTATATTGCATTAGAATGTAGACAGAGGTTAACCAAGAGACATTTATTAGAAGCCAGTCTCTAGCACTTAGCAGCTATGAAAACTTGGGCAAATCACCTAACTTCTCAGACCCTCCCCCCGCCATTGATAAACTGAGAATGATGACACAAACTTCATAAGACCACTGAGAGGATTAAATGTGATGCTGTGTTTGAAATGCCTGCACAGAGAAGGTGCTTGGTAGCCAGTGTCATTAGTAGCTGTGGCAGCACTAAAGAGCATGCATTATAGGAAGCAGGGGTTCTTCATAGAGTCCTGTTGCATATAAAGTAGAAACAGCCTTTTAGCAAAGAAGTTTCAAATGCTTCCCTGATATTTTGTCTTCCAGATATCATGGTATAGGTTTGTGTTTTTGATTGTGTTGCTCCTGTAACAAAATACTTTTTTTTTTGCTTTTTTTAGTAGCGTGGTGGCCACCTTGTGTAGTGAGAAGACTATGGACTTTGGCATCAGTTCTACCCATATATTTTATTATATAAATGTTAGGTAGATAACAAGGGACTCCAGGTCTCCTAGGGACAAAAGTGGGTGCTGTTGCTTTGGTGCAATTGCCCCACCTGGGGAAGGCCCCCATCTTGGTCCTGCCCCACCCTAATCTCCCCAGTGACTGCCATACCTGGGGAGGAGGGAATACCCGATGAATCTGCCAATCAACTTAGCGCACCAGCTGCGAAAGACTGAGGAGGACTCTCTAACCCACGGGCCAAGCAGCATAGGTGCCATAGAATCCAGAAACTGACCTAGAACAACCCACATGTGTAGTAATGAAACTCCCAACTGTCCAATCAAAGTGGCTCCATGGTGACATCTCAACCACAAGGGAGGTCCTAATCTGGGCACTGAAAAACAAGATGCAGACCATAACCAAATCCCTGTTTGCACCCTTCCTTTTGCTCTTCCTTTGCTGCAAAAATGGGTCTGGCTGCCATCCGTGGCATATGTATCAGGCTCTGTAAACCTGTACCTTGCTCTTGCCCTATAATCCTACCTTTCTCTCAATAAGCCTCATTTTCTCGCTTGCCTTACTTTGATGCATCTGGTCATTCTGTGGCCATGAGCGTATCAAGAACCAACATTTCAGACTAAAACCTGACACATATATACATTTTTTATATATGTTATATAGACATTATATAGTATATATTATATATTTTTATATATTATATATTTTATATATTATATATTTTATGTATATTATATTCTATATTTTATATATTATGTATTTTATATATATATAGTGTGTGTGTGTTTGTGCATATGTCTATGGATGGAGAGAAAGAGGGAAGTTAGGCAAGAAGGAAGGAAGAAAGGAAGAGGGAAAGACACATGGGGGCAGGGTGGTGCCGGTGGTCGCAAGGAGCTCAGCCCTTTGAGGCGGATCTCCAAGATCCGTGCAGGTGGCGGAAGTAGGCCGGCAGCAGCAAATGATGGGTGAAATAGTCAAAGCGACCTCAGTTCAGTTGAAGTGGGGGAAAAGAACAGAAGTACTGCCATGAATCGGAGGTGATCCAAGGTGATCTCTAAGCCTTCTGAAGAGAGCCCTGAATTAGAGTGGGGTCATAGAGAGATGTAAGACACGTTTCTGCCCGCAGGGAGCTCATAGCTGTTTCTAGTTCACCACGCATAGGCAGTGACCTAAAATGTCCATGTGATTAGCAAATTATGGATACCTGGTTTAGCCTGACTTACATAAACTGACAGTATGTCAGATTTGAAATAAGAAGAGAAAGGGTACTAATCCCCTGCTTAAATTGTTCCAGTGACTTCGCTGTACTCTTAGAATAAAATCCACCATCCTAGGCCTTATTCCAGTGGCCTCTGGACACCCCCACCCTCGCTGTCCTCCCACCCACCTCTCTGTCCAGCCCCACGGGCCTTCTCCGCATTCTTCAACCTGGAACCTTCTGCCCCAGGCATGTACAAGCCCACATCCTCCCTCCTTCTCTGCTGAGATGCCCACCCTGCCCGAGGCCTTCCTCACCATCCCCTCTGAGACACAACTGCTCACATCACTCACGCTCTTTCCCGCTTCACTTTTTGCATCCCTGACTGTGTGTGTGGGATTCCTGACATCCCTGCTGTCATCCCGTGAGCAGGAGCTATTTTCAGTGTTTTACTCCCACTGTCCAGAACAGTGCCTGGCATATAACGGATACTCAATAAATATGTGGTATATGAAAGAAAATGCAAATTCTTGTAATTGATCTTGTTTGGTACAAGTACTGGAACAAAGCATTTTCAGTTTAATAAGCCCCAGAGTACCCTGATGTGTTGTTTCTTTTCTACTAGTAATTTGGCATTTCTGCATATCACAATTTCTTATTTAGATTTTTTTTTTTTTTTTTTTTTGAGACAGAGTCTCACTCTGTTGCCTGGGCTAGAGTGCCGTGGCGTCAGCCCAGCTCACAGCAACTTCAAACTCCTGGGCTCAAGTGATCCTCCTGCCTCAGCCTCCTGAGCAGCTGGAACTACAGACATGTGCCACCACGCCCAGCTAATTTTTCGTTTCTACTTTTAGTTGCCAGGCTAATTTTTTTCTATTTTTAATAGAGACAGGGTCTCATTTTTGCTCAGGCTCGTTTCAAACTCCTGGTGTCAAGCGATCCTCTCGCCTTGGCTTCCCAGAGTGCTAGGATTACAGGCATGAGCCACTGCACCTGGCCCCTTATTTAGATTTCTAACCCTAATCATTAGTTTTGTACACATGGGAAGTTGAATATTACAAATGGACATGAAGGTTTATATGCACGAGTACATTTACAGATTGTTTGGATATACAAAAAGTATATTATGAGTATATATACCATTATGTAATATATATGACATAGCATATATTATATAGTGAACAAATACTACATATATAATGTCTATCACACACTATAGTATTATGTATTATATAGTGCAGATTATTTATTATGTATGGTGTATACAGATATATACATATGCATTTTATTATGTATAGTATATACCTGCCTGTTTATTAAAGTATCAGTTATTAAGGGAAAAGAAAAAAGTGAGAATTTTAAAATACTTTAAAAGAAATAGTATTTTATCCCTTTAAATTCCATTGGAGCATAACTAGGTAATGCAATTGACTGCAGGTAGAAAACATGTGCACCTGCATGAATGAATAAACAGCAATGACTTTTAACCAGCCTGTTATGGTAGGTAAATAGGGGTTCTGAAGTGCTATAGGGCACTGGATCCTCAGCTCTACTGCAGAAGTTAGTCCTCATGGCAATCTTGTTTGCATGACTGATTTGCTCCGCAAATGCTTTCTGTTCAGAAAAACCAAAGTAAACTCTGGCTTAGGCTGTCCTACGGCTATTAGATTTCAAAGTAATGGAGCCTGAATTTCCAATGGTTTCATGTGTTTCAATATTGACTTCTTACCTATGCCTTTCAGAGCTTACAGCTTTGCTGGGGAGGGTATTCCCACACAGACATACATTACAGAGTGGTAAGTGCAAAAGGATGTATACACCAGACGCTTATACCCCAACAAGGAAATCCAGTGTGGGCATTCCAGCCACCACAGAGACTGTTAGAAGAGAACTTGGGATAGGAAAGCCTTTCAATGCTCATTCCCAGCAGGGACCTGGGCACCTGGCTTCTCCAGTGATCATCTTCCTATGCCTGTCTCAATCTTGTTTTCCTTCTGGGGGAAGCTGTAGGCTACAGAGCTAATTGGTCATATGATTAAAGCATATTCTAGACTGTGGCTTCGATATTTATTTTTCTGTCCTCTTTGTAGGTGTTTCCTGCACTGGGTCCTGTTTCATTTCATATGCTCATCATATGCTACCTTCAGGACCCTGGAAAAATTCCTTCAGGCAAAATTCCTAGGAAGATTCTGACAAGTGAGAAAAGGCCTGAGCTCAACCAGGGCAGCCCTTACACCCAGGGACAAGTGGCCATCTCCTCCCTGGTGGCAAGGAACTGCTGATCACCGGTGCTGGCGATTCCCCGGCCCTGTTGGGAAGGTGCTCTGTAGCACAGGGCCTGGGCCCTGCAGAAGGCTCAGGGTGGAAAGTGGTCGGCACAGGGAAGGATGCACGGGGAATAACAGACACCTTTTCCATGGACCCCGCTGTCTTGGAGAGATATTGGAGAGGGTTTCTAGCACGAACCTTCAGTGAAGGAGACAGATGACACATTCCATTGGTTGGCACTTATCAGTAGCTCTGGGGAAGAACATCAGAGGCAATTGTCAGAAAATGACAGTGTCACGGTTCAGTCACAAACTGAATGAAAAAGACACAGTAGTGAGCCATGCATGACCTCACCCTGCCCGTCTTCCTTCTCCTTCTCCTGCTGCTGCTACTTGATGAATGGAACCAAAGCCCAAGCCCGAGCCGAACGGGGCTGTGGGGACGCTCTTCAGGGAGCCACAGGGCCACCCCACGAAGGAGTGTGTGGGCCGCAGAAGCTGCTGCATCTAGGCAAGGATGGCACAAACCCTTCGCTGCTGCCCGGGAATTTGCCCAATTCAGGTGGCCCTGACGACCACGTGCCTTAGCAGAGGGAGCTCTGGCTGCTCTTGTCTCTCCTCATCTCTATTTCCCTACACAGTAAAGAAAATCATAAAAACTACTGTTTTACCTGACTACCCCACTTCCTGTGCCTTTTGGCTCATGGGGCTTTGCATGGTGTATCAGAAATAGCATTCTTGCTTTGACTTCTGGTGAAGCTGGTTGCAAGAACCAGATCTGTCCCTCCTCAGCTCTGTGGCATTAAACTAGCACCCTACTCTCTCCGAGGCTCTGTTTTCTGAAAGGCCAGATGGGGAAGGCCTTACTGTGCAGACCTGCTGTCCAGGTTAGAGATGACGCTTGTACAGTAGCCCACACGTAGCCTCAAACATAAGAAGCCTCAGTTACTGGCGCCCAACCAATATTTTCTTCTTTCTCTCATCTTGCCTTCTTTCATTTTCTCCCTTTATTACCTATTTTGTATAGTACTGATGCGGCTCAGAAAGCAGTACCCCAAAATGGAGGTCTCAGAAGCAAAAGTGCTTCTCTGACCTCCAGTCCCCCTGCCGCTCGGTCCCAGTCTCCCCCCAGGCCAGCCATAGAAACTAGAACTCCTCTTCCCCAAGGTGGGTCATAAAAGCCAGAACCCCTTTTCCCCAATGCAGCTATAAAACCTAAAATTATTCAATGCAAAATATTGGCCATGAAGAAATTTTCTGATCTACCTCGTTTGACTGTAGGTCATAGTCACTCACATTCCAGGAGGTCCCTGCCCCTCACCCAGGAGGAAGGAATGCAGCTCAGAGAGGCCAGAAAGAAACTAGACAGACAGGCCTTGCTGGATTTCCTCACTCTGTTAGCATTAGATCATACCCTCTTGTTCAATCATATTTCTATGTGGCTGTCCATACTTTGTTGGACCTATGCATAAAAATGGACAATTTCCAGGGCCAGTCCTGGTGACTCATGCCTGTAATTTCAGCACTTTTTGAGGCTGAAGCAGGAGGATCATTTGAGCCTAGGAGTTTGAGACCAGCCTGAGCAACACTGCACAACCCTGTCTCTACAAAAAATAAAAACATCAGCCAGGTGTGGTGGCACATGCCTATAATCCCACCTACTCAGGAGACTGAGGAAGGAGGATCACTTGAGCCCAGAGTTTGAGGTTGCAGTGAGCTATAATCGTGACATTGCACTCTAGCCCAGGAGACAGAGTGAGACTCTGTCTCAAAAAAAAAGAAAAAAATAAAGGACAATTTCCCCTGTATCTTTGGGTCTTCATTCTGAAGCTCCTACGAACACACACTAAAAAGTTTGTATGTTTTTTTTTTTCCTATTTAGGGGGCCAGGAGCCTTGCTCTTTACAGTCTGGAGAAGAATCTGTAGCAAGAAGGCACCCTCCACTTTCTCTTCTTATTGATTTAAGTCTACCTGCATCCACAGTTTACAATACTTCACAGCTCCTACTAACCCTGGCCTCTAGTTAGTAGTAGCCAATAAGCTATAGGAATCAGCCCACACAATTAAAAAAAAAAACTAACAAACAATATTTATGTTTGTCTTTGATCCCCCTTTCTATTTATCAGATTGCCAAAGTTAACGTGAAATGATAATACCCACTGCTGGGAAATGGGCACTCGATCCCACAGACTTGTGGGAAGTGTGAAGCAGTGCGGCCCTGATACACCGCAGAAGTCAAAATGGCAAAAGCCTTAAAACATACCCACTCTCTGACCTAGAAATGGCACATCAAGGAACTTATCCTGAGGATATAATCAGTTATGCTCACAAAGATCTGCTTACAGAAATGTTCTTGCAGCACTACTTGAAAAAATGGAAACAATCTATGTGTCCAAATAGGAGACTTGTTAATTGGAATACATCTATGTAATGTAATGCTCTGCTATTAATAAAAATGATAGTATTAAGTCATGTTTATTGATGTGGAAACATATTTGTACATTTTGTGTGTGACAAATACAGGCTGTAAAACAGTATCACTGGGGTAGGTGTGTCTTTTCTGCTACATCCGGATTTAGCTGATAAAGGAGAAACTTGCCCAACTCTTCTATTAAATGGAACAGGTAGGCAGATAGGCAAGTAGGAGGAAGTCTCTACCATCCTCACCTTCTGTTCTTAGCCTTCCCCAGGGGGAAGGAGTGGTTTAGTGATAAGAAAGACCAGGAACATGTCCGTGGGAGTGTGTGCCCTGGGTGCTGGCGCTCAGCCCCATGTGGCTACAACTGTTGCACATTGCTCATTCCATTCCTGCTTCCAGGAGGTGAGCTCACCTACTTAGGGGCCCAGGTGGCTTCTGTCCCTGTGGCCAGGGTGTGAGGCTGGGGCCACATCTCTGTGGCACTGTCTGGTAAGTGCTCTGTAGCCCCACCACCCACAAGCAGTGTTTGGTGTGCAGGTGGAGGTCAAGGGACGAGGTGGCTCATGCTGCATTCTCCAGGTTGGCTCACCAGAAGAAAGCAGACACTGCATGCACGCACCCATCATCCTCCTTCATCTCCCTTCTTTGGTCCAGAACCCATGGGGGAAAGAAGATTAATGAGGACCGTCACACCCTCACACCCAAACAGATGGACAGTAGGTTCCCATGGAGTCCGTGAACGTACAGGAGAAGGATTCACACCTGAATGCTACAGTGGTCGTCCCCAGGGGGTGAGATTATCTGCATGCATGAGTTTTCTAATCAATTCTATTACTACATAATTATTATAATCATTCTATTTACACTGTTAAAGTACAAATAAAATTCCCTTTTGTGCTCCTTTCCTGCTATAGCACACATTTTGGACCTTCCCTGCTGGGATGGAAGCAGTGAGCAAGCTAGCATTTGTTGGATACCTAATATGTGCCAAGCACGGCACAAGAAGTTCAGTCTTTGCATCAGATTTAGGGTTCAGGATATCCATGCAAACTTTTCAGATGGTAAAATTGAAACTGCAGAAATTGAGCAACTTGCACAATGTCACATAATGAGTAAATGGCAGGATTAAGCCCTTAGTCTCAATATGGCTTGCTCCCAAATCCATGCCCTTCCCACTGGAACATAATCAGGGAATGGAAGACAGTTGAGTTAGGTAAAGGGCATAGGTGGGTATAAAGGCAATGGTGGAGCCAAACTGATATCACAGAATGCATATGCTAAAGGAAGTCTCATAGTCAACATGAGCACACACCCATTTTCCCTATAATTTTCACAAACCCAATCCTTAGAAAACTAGAAGCAATGAATGAAGAGCAGAGAGGATGACTTCTGGAGAGAGATACCCTGGGGACAGTGCTGGGAGAAGCACATGCAGTCTTGACAGCCAAGGGAGAGAGAAATGTGAGTAAATACAAACGCTGAATCTCACGGGGCAGCACCCTCTGAGGACTCTGGGAAAAGGGACACCAACCAGTGTTTGCGATCCAATCATCCCTGCAAGCACGGCTGAATCCGAGGAGAGCACAGTAATTGATTTTCACAATGATGATCCTGAGTCATCAAGAAAAGGTTACATTTTATGTTCAGAATTCTCTGTTTAAGGAGGCGAGGAAGCGTGTAATCCATTTGAGAAAGATTTTCATTTCAAATAGTTAAAAATTCTTTGGAAAGATTTTTGGTGCTTAAAAGGATAAGTGACAGTTATCTGGAAAATTCACTTATGTGGAACAAAGTCTTCTCTGAAGATTCTAGATCAGCCAGGCAGTGTGTTGTATTTAGTTAGGCTTCTGTCACTTCTCCTTTGTTGACATTTTAGTGTTTGTTTTTCTTTAGCCTTTCAAAATTCCCAACTTCCAAGTGCTGGACTGTATGCTCCTTGGGGCTAGAGATTGTGACACTCTCTCTTAAATACTTCATATCCTTGTGGCCTTTTTTCTCCCATGAAACAAATGATGAACTGACATTCATAAAAATGACCGACTCCCTGGGCATGCACAAACTTTGACAAATCCCTCCTGGCATTTTGCAGAAACTCTCCTGGGTCTTGGTAAGCAGACCTAGATTTTTTTTTTTGCTTTGTTTTGTGCAAGCATGTTAATAACTACATTAACCAACCACTCTTTAAAAAAAACAGGAAAAAGTAATTAAATAGGATTAGTCTAATTATTTCTAAAAGCAAACTTTGTTTTTAAAAAGAGTCATTTCCACAAAGACCTCCACTTTTCAGGTGCTATTCCTAATGTGCACGCACAGGCTCGCCGGCCTGCCTTCCTGGCCCCCTTGCCTGATGCTGCTCCTTTATGCATCCTCTGCCCCAGACACGACTTGACCCTCCTGGGTGAGTGTGCTGAGATCCTGGCTCCTTCTCACGCTCTAGTCCCTCTCCCAGAAATAGCATTTCCCACTGCCACACTTTCTGTGCCGAGCTCAAATGCCCTCGGCAAAGGCCATTACTTTCCAGAAGCTTTTCATTCTCATAACTGTTGCAAGATGGCTCTTGTCATTGTTTTCTTTTTGACAATAAGAAAAAACCTTAAGAGGGGACAGAACTCTCTCTAGGTCCCGTCCTGGGTTACAGAGCCAGAACTGGAACATAACCAGACCTCTCTTGGCCACATTTCTCCCCACTGCACAATGAACAACTGTAACTGTAGCCCTCTTCTTGGCAAATATCCCTCTCCTTGATACTCTGGGTTTGGGAGGCCCATCTGTCTTGCATGGCACGCACAGAGGGACAGGGGACTGATGAGCCTTACCTGGCGTGTTGAGCAGGCGGGACCTCCTGCAGTGATAGGCCACCTCCTGCTCACAGTGCTCCGAGCGGTCAATCATGGCCTCCAACTGCTCCATGCTGCCACCGTAGTCCAAGGCCATGGTGTAGGGTTTCTCGGGGTTGGCGCCCCGCACATGGGTCAGCTCCGTATTGTTGTGCTGCACTGACGTCCAGATCTTGTCCTCTGCCCAAACAACACAACCCAAAGCAAGAAAGATGAGATGGGAGGTCAAATAAGGGGCATCCAAACAGTGTGATGGCCACTCAACATGGAACCATTAATTGCCGCCTGAATGTTCAACTTATGCAGACTACTATCACAGAAATTTTGTTCCCCATGGAGCTCCACCAGAGTTAGTATAAGGGTCAATAATCTTAAAGGTAAATTTGTAGAGCCTTTATTCCATGGGCTTTATGCTAAGCATTTAATGCCTATGATTTCAGTTAAAATTGATGATACCTAAATTGGAAGGGATTCAATAGTGCTATGTCAAAAATTGTTTTAAAAATGTGAATGAGGAGAATTAGGCGGCTCACCCAAGATCACACAGTTAACAAGTGGCTAAGCAAGCATCAGAACCAAGGGTGTCTACTCCAAGCCTGCACTTCCAGCTACTGGCACGCTTCCTCATAAGAGAAATACTAGCATAGATAATTTTCTCAGAGAACCATTTTCTCATAGAGCAAGGTTGAGATTATATGATCTACACTATACATGTAATGTACTTGATTGTAGATTTTTAAAAATTCTATTACCTCTATTTGTAAAAAAAAAATGAGAAGATTTAAAATAAAAGAACACGCAAGAAGGAGGACTTTTAAATCAGGTAGAAGGACATGTTTTGCCTAATACAGGAAAGAAAGGAAGGCAAGGAGGAAAGAGAGATTGAGAGATCCGTATATGAAGCATATTTCTGCCAATAACAAGCTGGAACAAGTCATTTCCCTTTTCTGAAGCTCATTTCTAGTCAGTTAAAAACAACAACAGTGACAACAAAAATGAGACAGCAATACTAGGGATGCTGTGGCAGGGATGTTAATATAAAATAGCAACCAAAAATAGGAAGTTGCTAGGCACTATCTGGGATGTATCAGACACCCTGCAGTAATAACCTGGGCTAAAACATTTACTGCAATTGGACATGCAATTTAATTCTGAATATCCTCCCAAATAAAGCAAAAGAGAAAATAGGAAGACTTGAAAAGCTTTTGTCATCTGGGAATCTTGCCCACATAATTGCACCATTACTCTTCATAGGTTCTCAGAGATGAGAAGGAACCCAGCATAAAAATCATGTGCTTCTTCCCTCCCCTACCCTCTCGGTTTTACAAATGGAGAAACCAAGGTCCAGAAAGTGAAGAAATGACTCAAAGTGTATCTATTAGACAAAAAGCACATGCACTGAAAGTCACCACTGATAATGAGCATGGCTAAGATGGAGGATCACAGCAGCTGGCATGACTGGGCTGGAAAGAGAAAGGAACTGACCCCCAGGTGCCTGTGTGAGCTCTTTCTCTCCACTAACTCTGTACACAAGTTGAGACAAGTCACTTCATGTCCTGACACTTCAGTTTCAAAATATGAGAGGGAAGAGGAGGAAGAGAAAAAGAATTTGATTTTAATGATCTCTAAAGGATTGTTCAACTATAAAAATGGAAATACTTCTCCCAACATAAAATTAAATTATGCTTACATTTTCTGACTCATCTTAAGACTGTTTTCTGAAACCAGTGCATTGATAACCCACATGTCCCCGTCGTTTTAGCGAGGAAGGACTACATTTTCTAGAAAGTCTACAAAAAAATCAGTCATTAGATTTTGACTTTGAAAATAAAAATAAGACATAATTGATATTGGTAAAAATAACAATATTACAAAAATAACCCCAAATTTTAGAAATGTTGGTACCAATATAGAAAAATGCTGATAAAATAACCTAAGAAAAGTTATCGTTCAATAACACATTACTGAAGAGGGAGAAATAAAGATGGACAGTTTTCAGATATCCATGATGCTTATAGGAAGAAGACAAAGAAAACCTTGTCTAATCTATAATAATACATGCTATATTACTGCTCCGTAGTAGGACATTTTACATATATTATCGTCTCCAGTACTCATAACAACCCCCCACCACAGAGATCACCATGTACGTAGACATGCATGTGTGCATGTAGAGCTGTCTACTAAGTGCATGCACATATTCACAAGTGCCAGCTGCAAATACTGTATGAGGAACAGTAGGAGAGGTGATTACTTGAAACCCAGATCCTATTAGCTGGCTTTTACTTCAGATCTGGTCTGTGTCCTCTGATTATTTTTCTCCTGGGAGATAGTGGGATAAAGACTGAAAACAAGAAAGTAAATGGGTGTTATTTTTTCTATTTATTTATCTACCTATCCATCTACTCATACCTCTAGTAAACTTGTCCCCAGTCTCAAAGTGTCCAATCTCATTCCAAAGTTGGTTTTGCACAACATTACTAAATAATATGGGCTTCTCCCTCTAAGCGTACACAGATTTTCACATCTGTTTATCCATTCATCTACTTGTTCATATATTCATTTATTGATTTGATTATTCATTTACTCATGAGTCACTTTACCCAAAGCATATTCTATCTTTGGCCAGATGGGAAAAGGAAGCCATATTGGGGGTATATCTTTCATCTTAGAGTCACTGATATCATTACTGTTATTGTTATTCATCTTCTATCTTTTCTTCCTCTGCTATGTTGGTAACTGTGAGGATCTAGCAGGTCATCCTGACTAAACATGGAAAGGCCAGGGGTTAATGCCACTGCGGGAAAGTCGGCTTTGGGGGATGCTGTCCTGACGCCTAGTCTGGGTTGGGGAAGGACGGTTTGAACTGGAGGAGGTATATGTGAAAGTCCTCTCTGAAGGATTTTCAAACAAGCAAAATTCATTTGACAGACTTTTAGGTGAGTGGAGAAGTGGAGATTCATACCCAAGTGGACTCACACATGGCTTCAATCAAAATTGTATCCACAAAGTAAATGTTCGAGATGGTCAATTTAGTCAATGGACAGTAGAGACTACTGGACACATCTTGGGCTATGGAGTCCGAATATCTGGGTTTGTGTGCCAGATCAACTACTGTTGGTCAAGCAACCTCAGTCAAATTATTACTTCTCAAAAGCCCAATTTCTTCATCAGTGATAAGTAAAAAGGAGCAGTGGTATCAACAGTACCACGAAACAGCCTGGCTTTAGAAACAGGCCTGTTCAGATTGGAATCTGTGTTTTGCTGCATGTCAGCAGTGAAAGTTTTGGTCAGTTATATAAGGTCCCTGAAGTTCTCTCATTGGAAAACAGGGATATTATAATCAATCATTTCATCCATAATTATATTATAATGATTTTGTGCCATGTTTTATAGGGACACATAACAGGTTATAGGGCATTCAAAAGAGTGAAGAATGTATATGTTATAACTTTCTATAACATCAGAACAAGAAGCTGGACTTCACTCCTTAGACAGTTGGAGGTGGGGAGCTCATCACATAAATGAGGTTAATAAGCATGATGGACTGTAATTTCTTATGATATAGCTGCTGCTGAATATAATAAAATTTCGCTGCCTTGTTCAGTTCTCTTTTCACTGAAGAATGGCCTCATGTGACTATTTATTTGTGTCCTTTGCATTTCCTGAAATTTCTTCAACAGATCTTGGTTTTTAGTACTCATGGATCCAGAAACCTGGAAGAACATTGCCCTCGGATACCATCCTTTGCTACCCAGGTCATTCTATCTCCTTACTTCTACTGTATACACCCCTCGATCCCAATATTAGAAGCATGGCATTATCTCCCCAACTGCTGAAAAGCATACATGTATTGAGTTGCCCAAGACCAAAGAAAGGAGTGCATTTGAAAATTTTTGAACAGGCAGGGACCTATTCATCATTAGCTTAGGAGGGAAATAGGCCATTTCACTAAGCATCCTAGTTAGCTTAAAGTAAGTTATTATATATCTAAAATACTTGCTTTTTTAAAGTTACATTCAGCACAGTGAGCTGGCATGAGTATGAATGACCTCAGGACTCAGATCCACACCAGCCGCTGTGCTACATTTATGTGCAAAGGGGTTACAGGCCATGGGTCATCAAATAGCACACGAGATGAAGTTCCAAAGCATTCTTTCAAAGAAATAATAACCACATGTTGTTTTGTAAACTAGTAAAGCATTTCCCAAATTGCGCTGTGAGTTTTAGCTTTCTATCTCCCTATAAAGCTATGAGATCTTCCAGGATGTGAAATGTGTCGTTCATTCATGTGTTTAAATATATGCCCAGTTAGTTTTGTGCTAGCTACCAGAATACATACACAGGAGGAGAATGCCCTAACTCCTCCAAATCTTACCATGATTTTGGGGAGAAAGTTGTGTACACAAGAATGAGAAATGTCTCAGGCTGTTGCAAGTACTCTAGAGATTACCAGAGGGCGTGTGCAGAAGTCTGTTGGGGCAGGTTTGGTAGGGATGGAGGTATAGGGCAGTGTTATAGAAGCCGGCCCAGTGGAGACTGTGAACTTTTTTTTTGAGAGTTTTCAAGGTCAACTGGGGTCTTTCACCCTCAGACTACCAGAGCCTAGGCTAGCACTGAGCACCTTAGGACTTCTGGGTACCTTTGTCAAATGAAAAGATAATTAATCGCCACCATTTGTATTCTGCCAGGTTCTTAGTTTCAGCATCTCAAAGTTGCTCTTCTATGCATATATTATGTAATGGTCCAAATTTAAAAGAAGTTTCAAGTTATAAGATCAAACATGTACATGTACATGCACACACATGCACATAAGCAAGAGAAAAAAAATAAGGTAGTACAAAAAGCCAGCAGACTAGTAATGATGTAATATTCTAGAACATTTTGTATCATCATCCCTGTGGTGAAATCTTCACTGCTTATCATCCCAGAAAAGCTCTTGAGCAACCCTTACTCCCAGGTCTCTCTGTTACCAACCTGGTTCTTCTGGCTCTCATCTCAGAAGCTGTAAACTGTTTATATACAGAGCCACAATTTAATTTTCTTTCATATTTTTTCTCTCATTATATCTGATTGGTCTTATTATTGTGATCATTATTATTAATAATAGTAATTACAGATGCTGTAAGCCGTTCCATCCGTTACCATGGGGATCACCACTCAGAAGAAAGAACAAACAAAAGGGAAGTAAAAAAAGAAGAGACAAGAAATAACTCTGATTAATAAGACCTCATTCTACACACATATCTGTCTCTTTGCAGAGCCAGAAAAAAACTGCAATTTTTCTATCACAATGCTGGGAGGAAGGGAGGTCTACAGATTGTCAATATTCAGCTTAATTGAACTGAAATCACTGTGGGGAGCTGCTTATATCATTTGAACAGTGTGCCAATTCACTTACACTCCTACTGTAATAAAGCAAGTCTATATTAAGGTCCCTGGGGTCACTTCTGGTACAGTTATCTATGTTGACAAAGTGAATTTTCTATGCCAAGGGTAAAGACAGTCTAAATAATCCTCAAAGTACTATTTCTACTACTCATTTGCCATCTACTCATGTGTGGTCTTGTGATATCTCTTGTCATTTTGCATTGGTAGTTATTTAATTTTTCATATGTTTGTCACTTGTCTCCCCATCTAAATCGTGGGCAATGGCTGCTGAGTAAATACAGGCTTGGGAAAGGCTTCCACAGTCCAATGGAAGCCGACGTGATAGAGGAAAGCTGGGCTTTGCCATCTCCAGGCCTGGCTTCCAGTGCCAGCTCTGCTGCCCACTAGATTCCTGACCAGGAAGAGACACGTCACCTTCCCAAGCCTCCTTTGTAAACTGGGCATCACCCATTGTGCGGTGCTGTCTTGAGCACTGAACAGAAAGCACAGGATTGAGACCAGGTGCAGTGGCTCGCACCTGTAATCCCTGCACTTTAGGATGCAGAGGTGGGAGCATTGCTTGAGGCCAGGAGTTCAAGGCCAGCCAGTGCAACACAGCAAGACCTTGTCTTTAAAAAAACCAAAAACACAGGGTTGAGTTGAGCACAGCGCTGACTCAGGGTAGGTTCTCTGTCTTCGCAAGGCTTTGCCTGGTACCCAACTCCAAATCAAAGCAGAACTGCTACCTGCTACGAGCCGTTCTATTGAAGCCACTCAGGGAGGATCCAACGAGATCATTCCATCATTAGATAGGCTTCTGGGAACTTGTGCTGAGGGGTCGATTCCACCTACCCACCACCCCAACCTTTAAAGGGAAGGAAGACAATTGGTGAAAAGCGATTTCCAACTCCTTTAAAAGGCTTCAGAATTCCCACAGGAGCCGTTTTCCCTCCCCTGTGTACCAGCCCGCTGCCTATGCGAGAATCTATCGAGCCTTGCTAAAACCTTGCTAAAACCACGGCAGGCGCGGCTGCTTTCAGCGTCTGGGCTTCTGCTGTGTGAGGGGCACATTACCGGCTGGGGCCGCCCGGAGGCCGCCGCGCGCTGTGCATTAGCGGCCACGCAGCACGCGCCGCGCCATCCATTACCGCCGGCCACCTGCCCACGTGGGCCACACTTTACGACTTCCAGACAGCCTACCTGACTGTGATTTATCCTCACACTTCGCTCTAGCCTTTACTTTCTATGTACCTTTTTGGGGGGTTATTTATTTATTTTTTTTCTTTTTCCTTGTGTTAAAATAGTTGGCATGATCAAAGAGACCTGGGAAATCTGTTTTATGCTCTTAGTGGGTGGCTGTTTGGATCAGAATCCGTACACTGTATCATATTTGTTTATTTGTTGTACACTAGTTTATTTTTTGAGAAAACATTGAGCACCTAGTGTGTGCAGAGCACAACCTCAGGGACTGGACAGGGGTGGAAGGAGGGATGCAAGGTTGGCTAACTCTGGATTCTGAGCGCAGGGAGCTCACAGACGGTGTGGGGAAGGCAGGGCACTGGCATCAGGTGAGTTGAGTTGAACATCTGGCAGCAGCCGTGGGGGGAGCTCAGGGGAAACGGGTGGGGACAAGATGCCCCTGCCCTAACTGATTCTCAGTGTGTCAGCCTTTTGGCTAAGGAAAAAGGAGAAAAAAGCCCTAAATCTAAGTCGCCAGCTGGGAAGAGGAATGTGAGGTTCTCGGGAGGGTCTTTGACGGCTGCTAGAGGGTTTTACGAGGCCTTTAGGAGCACCGTTGTGGCCGACGCTATTTTGGTGCACTCTGAGGATACAACTGGGGACTCACACAGACCTAAATTCAATTCCTAGATGTGTCACTTGCTAGCTGAATGAAGCTGGCTATGTTCCTCAACCTTTTCCAACCTTTGCTCTCTCCAAATACAAATGAGAGATGACCCCTACCTCACACTTCATCAGTGGGTTAAAGGAGATAAACTCTGGGAATTTAGTGAGTTCCTGGGACACAAGCACATAATAAATAGTAGTTCCCATCGCTTTGTTTAGAAGATTTAAAGTGGCCAGTGTTGAACTCAGAAGACTTCGTGAGCTAGTGAGCTGATTGCAAAGGGCTTGCCTTGGTGCCAAGAAGAGATATCCAAAGGCAACATTTTCTTCTCCTTTCATCAGGTCAGACAAGAAGACAAGCCTTCCCTAAGCGTAGACTGTCTATTAATACTTACTCTGCTCTCACAGAGCTTATAATCTGATTCTGGAGGAGACGGACAGAAAGAAAACTCAAAGAGGAGAGCAGAATGATTCATTGTTCTTTCAGCTGACATCTCCACTCTGGAGCTCATGACACTAGAGATGGCCAGTGCCAATGTCACCTCCAGTGGGTAGCCTTTGCTCCTTCCACCAGCATCCTGCCCTTGTTGCTTTCCCGCATTGTTACCACAACCTGTTGACTCACTGCCCCGCTAAACGCAAATTGTGCACATGAAAAGGCCATCTCAGAAATCTTCCTGTGTCTAACACCTGACCCACAGTCAGTATTCACTTACTGCTGAACTCATTGTTCAACAGACTACCAGGATTTTTACTGACTTCAGTGACAGCTCTTGAAATCAGCAGGAAAGTGATACAAGATAAGAAAGGATGTTTAGCTATGCACTTGAAATTCGGCTGTGCAGCCCCAAGGTTGTCTATTGAAAATAGCAGAATATTGGAAAAAAATTAAATAAGCATCCTTAGGTGTCTGATTGAATAAAGTATAGTTAACTGACACAGTAAAGTACAATGCAGCCATAATAAATAATGCATAAGATATCAGTTTACAGACATCTAGAATGAGTTCCACTATATATTGTAAAGTGAGAAAATGAAGGTACTGATGCATAGAAGAGTATGATAGATTTTGTGAGAGAATAAAGGAGAAAAATGAACACACAGAGGAAGGACCAACTAATATAAATGTTATCTTTTAGAGATGGGTAAGAATGGGGTGAAGGCAATGAGAGTGAGAACAAAACGCCTCTGGTCAGTGACTGTGTGCATACTTATCTGTATTTGACTTTTGTAACATAAATATATTTTACACTGTCAAAACATAAAATTAGATCAAAAGGACAAAGAAAAGGTAAGTCCCAAAATTGCATACTAATCGGAAACAAAAATACCTAACTGCACATTAAACTGATAAAATCACCACAAAAAAACCCAGGTAATTCAAGTAACTTTTCAATACAACATTCTGTCTGACTATACACCCTCAGCAGAATATATTCTAAGAACAAAAATTAAAATTCAAGGAAATTTTAAACTTTACTTTTGTTATTGATGCTGATATCGCCTATGTGGTTCTGAAACTGTGTGTATATAGCGTAGCAAATAAGTAAAATATGGTGATGTTGTTGGGACAAGTTCTCACTATGAGAGAAAATATATATACAGAGAAAATGATGGGAAAAACACCCAATGGAACTGGATTTGAATCGGAGATGACCTTACAAACTCATAATTAAACACACACACACACAGATACACACACACACACACACACATTAGCTCTATCCACTGAAAGGACCTAGAAACAATTTGCAAACGTAATGCCTAGATCTTGCTTTCCAAATACCATTCCCTACAAAGAGGAAGTAGGCTTCTTTAGGAAAACAGCTGAGTCTGTGTAGAGGGTAGGGAAAGTTCAAGGTGACGTCAGAAGACCTTGCTGTGCTCAAAGGTAAAGCAATGCTCCGCCATTCATGGGGACATGTAAAAATGAAACAGGAGCAGAATTAAAGGGACTGTGATAAGCCATATTTGGGAATATCTGAACATCAAAAAGAGTAATGATAGTAACAATTATAACATTTTAAAATAAAATAATTTATGAGTCCATAGTGACGTGAAGGGATGTGGAGGCCTGGGGAGAAAGTGAAAGCCCCTGTACAGAGAAGACTGCAGAGTGATAGTAACAGGTGTGGAAGGAATTATAAAATTAGGAAAACAACATTTTATAAATTCCAGCTTAATAACTTAAAAGAGTCAGAACCATTAATGGATTGGGCGGGGACGCTGGGGAACAGGACATTCACACAGTATCTGCGTGGACACCGCAGACAGCAAACGTCCTGGTTGGAAGCCACCTTCAGGACGCTGAGCTCTGACAGCGCTGCTTTACCCAGCGAGGAAGCTGAACAGCCCCAGTGATGGACAGACTGACGTCGTCGTGTGTCTGCTGACCGGCGCACTGCGGAGGCTCACGGTGCCCACGAGGTTTTCTTGCCAAAATGTTCCAACAATAAATAATCAGAAAAAACCTCAATATGGACCATTTTCCTTAATAACTGGCCTATACTCTTCAAAAAGATCAATGTCATGAAAACCAATCAACCAACCAACCAAATCACAAAAAAAGAAAAAGAGAACAAAAAAATAAGGGGTCAGGGAAGGGACCGTTCCAGAAAAAAGGAGACTAAAGGGCCGTTCCAATCAGATCCAAAGCGTGGACACTGCTGAATTCTGAATAAAAATATGAAAATAGACACTGTTATGAAAGATATGCATGGAAAACATGAACTATATATTGGATAATGTTAGCTGAATTAATGTTTATTTTCTTACCTGTTGGCTTTAGCGGTGTGCTTACATGGGAGAATATATTTGTTCTTAGGTGAGAAGGCTGATTTCTTTAGGTTTAAATTATTAGTATGTCCCCAATTTACTTTCACATGCTTCAGAAATAAAATATTTGAGAAGATGGGGAGAGGGGAGACAGAGAGGGGAAGAAATGAGCACGGCACAAATACGCAAATGTGGCAAATGCTAACACTTGGAGAATTTAGGTGAGGGGTATATGGCTGGCATTTTACTGTTCTTTCAACTTTTCTTTAAGCATGAACATTTCACAATAAAAACTTTAGGGAAAATAAGCTAGATCTTGCCACAATTCTTCTCATGTAGCAAGTGCTCAAATCTATTCTGCTGTGGGACAAACAATTCTCATGTACACGCTCTTATACCAGCACCGACACACACACACACACACACACACAACTAAGGGCTAATTGGCCAAATAATTATCAAAAAGCAAAAAATATTATTAAATACAACCATTCACACCATGGCAGCTCATCCATTTTCAAGTGCAAGTATTTATTAACTCTGCTGAATTAATTTTCATGAGTGCTCTCAGTGTGTCAGGTATTGTGCACTCATAAAAGTTATTAGTTTTATTTTTATCGCTGTATCCCCAGAAAAACCAAGAAACCAGAGTCTATGTTTCTGAGGCCAGAGTGATGAAAATAATAACTAATAATAGCTGCCACGTATTTGGTATATAATTTGGGGCCTTTTTTCTTGCAGTTTACATCAATTATCTCATAAAATCTTCACAACAAACTTATAAATAGGTTCTATGATTAATTACAAAGAAGAAACTGAGGAATGGGGAGGCTGAGGAACTCACTTAAGTCCAACTCACTTGGCAGACCCAGGAAACATCGTGCTGGGATTCGTACGAAGCCCCGCTCTTAGTAACTAATCTAGACATGGCAGACATTTGTTGCTCACGTGAATTCAGTGGGAGCCGTGGAAACTGTGACAAGCTAAGGGCTTTGTGGGAGAGAGAATGAGAGCTTGGCCTGAAGAAGGAGGTGAAGGGATGATATTCCGGGAGAGCGAGTCTGTGTGTGACACATGGGAGTTGACAGGATACTCACGGCGGCCCTGGGAAATCCATATGGAAACTGTCCCCGTGGACAGCAGCCAAAGTCCCTACCAGCTTCTCTTTACAAATACGTATAAATATGACACATTCATGCACATGCAGCTGAGAATGCGAGGCTGACTGCTGCTCCTGGGATGGGAGTCCACATCAAGACAAGAGTAAGGGGCAAAGGCTCTCAGGTGAATGGCTACTCTGCCTTGCTACACGCACACACGCACACGCACACACACAGGCATGCACATGCACACACACACACGCACGGGCACAGGGGCACGTGTGCGTGCATGCACACACACACATATGCAGAACAAGGACTCACAAGCTGCCCGGCCCTCTTGGCTCTTTGCTCTTTGGAATGTCTAGACTGACTTTGATTCCTCATCACTCCTGGAAGCAGGGGCTCAGAGCAGGAGTGAACAAGAGCAAGCAAGTTTTCTGGGAGACACCTTTGACACTGACTTCTTATCTCCTTCTTCCAAACAGGAAAAGTACCCATTCAGCCAAACCAGGTCACTGCATCAGGACACCCAGGTGGGCCAGAAGTCCTCAAACAAGGCAAAGGGCCTGTGGGCACCTGTTCTCTACATCGTCTTATCCATGATCCTGCTGAACTTAACATGGTTGATATTCCTTGACTTTGCTCTTCTTTTGCTAGCCCCGGGACACCTGGCTTCCAAGGTCAAAGCCAAGCCTGATGCTTCCCATGTAGTCTTTCTTGACTCTGTTCCTATCTCTGAATTCCTTTAGCCTTTAAATCCTCCTATGATAGTGACATTGGGTAGTGATGACCTTTATTCCAGGAGGTCTTAGGGAATGTCACATACTATACTGGGTGTATTAGACACATTTGCTCATTTAATTTTATTTAATCTGCACATTAACCCATTGAGGTAAGAATAAATGGTCATTCCTACTATACAAGTAAGGAAATTGAGCCTCATGGAAGTTAAATAACTTGATCAGGATTCCACTGCTGTCAAGTAGCTGCTGGGTAATTATACAAATTAAATAAAATGGCCAGGATGAAATTGCTTTAAGAGCTGGATGGCTTTGTTTCTTTGTTGTACTGTAAGGTCCTCGTGCATAGGGGCCAGCGGTTTACAGTACCCAAGGCAGTGCCTCAGTAACTCTTAGTTGCCTGGACTGCCACCCCATCCCCTGGCACCAAAAGGAGAGACTCACTCACCAGGTGTCTGCAATAAAAGGTGCTGTGAAAGGTCTATCAGGAAGGAGTCAGGATAAGCACTGTGTTCAGTGCTTAAGAACAGCTCTTCTAGGCACTGACCAGAGTGCCTTAGAAACGAGACGATTAATGAGGAAGGGGACCACTGTGCTGATCACACGATAAGCTACGTCCCAAGGTCCAATATCTTCAGGTGCTTGCTAAGCATGCTATTTCTGATCACCGTTCTACACCTACTGGATAAACATTGCTAGGAATAGGCCTAGAAAATGGCATTTTAAACATTCATCCCAGCTCATGCTTTAGAAAACTAAATTTTGAGAACATATCTTTTACACAATTTTTATCTAATACTCAGAAAAACCTGAAAAAATGGGTATGATTTTTCCCCAAAAGCGATGATTAGAGAGGTAAGGTAGGTACAATATGACCTCATTCCTTCAAGGTCACTTCCTGGAGGAGTTTTCTACCTTGGCACTGACCTAATGGAAGGTGACCAAGGGATGGGGCAGTGCAGGCCAGAGGGGAATCCTCTCTGGACACAGAGTCTTTCCTTGTCTCAGGAGCTCTGTGTCACCTGCTCCAGGAATCCAGCCTCAGAGCCTCAATCATAGCTTCAGCTCTTGGCTTCACTGCTTGCTCCTTGTGAGTCCTTGGGAAAGTTGCTGGGTCGCTCAAGATTTCAGTGTCTTTCTCTATAAAATGGAGAGAATGGCACCTCTTCACACAGTTGCTAAGAAAACCAAATAGCATCATGAATGCAAATACCTAGCCTGGTGCCTAATACTAGTAGCCACTGGATAAATGTTAGCTGCTTCTACTGCACATGTCAGCTCGGAGGGCAGCTCTTCAAGGACATCTCCTCTGACCACCACGCCAGCCTCCCTGTTCCTCTGCATTCAACCACGGCTTCCTTTGTACTATTTCTGTACTGTCTATGAGCGTCTGTTTTCCACACTGTATGTAAAATATCTGTTTGCATTTTCTGTCTTCTTCTCTAAACTGAGTTCCTTGAGGACAAGAACAGATTTATTTATTTTGTAACCTTGGTGCCAAGCTCAGTCGATACTTAAAAGTGTATTTGAATGACTTAATTTCTGAATGACCAACTGAATAATTACCTGACCTACTGAATTAATAAATAATGTCTAAGTAACTGAAAACATGGAAAAATAAATGAGGAAGCAAATAAATGAGAGAATTAGCAAATGAGTAAATAAATGAGAGGCTAAGAAAGGAATTTGAGAGAGCAGTGAGTGAATTAGTAAAGGAGGAAGATGAATGAATGAATGAATGATTGGATAAATGAATGAAAATCACAATGCTGTCGCCTGAGCCTCCTATTCTCATCCACTTGGCCTGGAGTCAACTGGCTGTGCTAAATGGGTGTGCGAAAGGAATTTCTCTAAGTAAGTGTTAAAATTCTTAGCAATTCAAAGGTGACAATGCTTTAATTTCAGGGTAATGCTACAGCTTTATGACTTAGCAGTTTTATTTAATGGCCCAATTTAGCAGGAGATTCTGCCTTCTGCCACTAGCCCAGAGAGACCTCTTTAAGTTCAGGCCTTCAGCACACACACATCAGCTTCTGAGCTTCGCCTAAGAGACCAGCCTTCTGGAAGCTCTCTGTGGTCACCACACTTTGGTTGACAGCATAATGCATTAAACAGAGGAAGAGAGACACTTAAAAAAAGCTTCCCTTCGCTAAACTGTTGAATTACTATTCTTCTTCAGCCTAAAATAGCCCTCTGGAAAACACTTCATTTACAGGAAACAAATTGTCCCTCTGAAATATAAGCAACAATGCAAGTATTATTCCAACTGATTAAACTGCTAGTGAGCCACAGCACATATGTCACCCGTGAGTGAGTCTCCACTGGGAAAGGATGCTTGTGCTACTGGGGGACACGGCGTGTGAGCCCCTCCCCAGGATGAGCTGAGTCCTCTATCCGTAAAGACAGTGGACGTGTTTCCAAGGGAAGGCTAAAAAAGAAAAGGAGAAGGACCTAGGCTTCCTCTACCACCGACTCTGTGACAGTCACTCTCCAACACTGTTTACGTGGTAACTCATTTAATTGGCTGCACGCCAACCACAAATAGCTGTCATCATCGCCTGCACACACATAGAGGTAAAGTAAAGTATAAAGACTGTGGGTCTTGTTTGTGGCCCCACAGACAATAATTATAATAGACAATAATATAATTCAGAGGGCATAATAAGTACAGGCACTGTTCGAAGAGTTTTAATGATACATATAAACTTCTATGTCCTCACAACCATGCCCTTCGGAAATGGTCAACCATGGATAAAGAGCTTGGCATTGACTCAGGGGGAGGTGGAAGGGAGGAGGAGGTTCCAGGTCTGTTTTTAAAAGATCACTCTGGCTGTTGCATGAATTATCAATTAATTAGGATGGGGAAGGCTGAAGATTTGGATGTTTTTTTACCACAAGGACAAGAGATTATTAACTCTGTGAACTTTGGGGACCACAGCATAATCATTTCTGTATTCTCAGTAGCATGGCTGGTCAGTGCCTGGCCAGAGCAGATAGCCTATGTGTATTGACCCAAAGTAACGGAGGAAGGGTCGCCTCCTGTGCCTTGGGGCCCTTTGTTAAGAAGCATCACACACAGAGCAGACGCTTTAGCACTAGGTGGCTATATTGGTATCCTGCTTCTACAACTTACAACTTACTTACATTAATGCATTTGTAAAATAAAAATTGCTCCAGCTCCTTCACAGTGATGCATGATGTACTAGCTTCGTACCCAGTAGATATTCAACACAATTTTATGCTGTGTGTAATCAAGTGACAACTTTTTGGCAACAGTACTTCTGCAATGATGGCTACTCAACTTATGATTAAAGACTAACTTGAGAACTTGAGCCCAGCTTGTTCTAGTTCAAGCCTTTAGTAGGGCGATGGAAGTTAATACTTCCTTTAGAGTGTGAATGTGTGTGTGCTTGTGTGTGTGTGTTGCAAGTGGAGTGTTCTGAGATAGAAATCAGCAGGGTGGTAACCATCACAGACCCATATTCTATATACACAGGGCACAGACAACTAAATTCTACTTTGCTGTGCGATATTACTGGCAGAAATTAACATACTGAGAAGGTTGGGGGAAACAAAAGGTGAAAAACTGAGTGGCCCCATCTTATGTCGTGGGTCACTCTCATTTCCCCTACACTAACAGACCCGAGTGCAGCCCAGAGGCAAACTCACTGACATTACTCAAACTTTGGGAAGCAGGGCTGACAATTTAGGTCTAACCGCATGGATACATTGCTTTCTTTCTGTCAATAGCTGGGATGATAATCTATTACCTGCAATCACACTGCACAATTATGTACAGGAATATTGGAGAGACCTCAATTGCAGCTTTCTGCCTACTCCATTATGCATGCTTTGATGAGTTTTAATGAAAACAGAGGCTGCTGCCAAAGCAGTGAGAAACGGAGCATCATAATAGCCACGGTGACAAGATATGGAGACTTGGAAGGTGGTTTGCAAATGGATTACGAGCTGTTGAGAATAGAAAACAAGTTTTGCTTTAGAGATTTGACTAAACGTTCCTTGCAAATTCCTCCTAATGCCTGATGATTGCCTTACAGGTCCACATGCATGAAATTGGCATTGTATCCGTCAATATAGGAAATAAATGTGTTTTTGTTAGTGGTTCTAGACAAACAATTTTGCATATCATTACAGAGGAAAACAGTGTGCAGCTGGGAAATACCTTTTATCATGTTGACAAAGTGTCCTGTTAACATTAAGAAGGGCATGCTATAAACTGAGCAGGATGAGCTTAAATGTCAAGTTTCAAGGAAAATCTTGTCAGAGTGCCTCACCCTTCTAATTCTGTTTTATGAATATTGGAAGCTTCTCGTCAGAAATGCTCCCTCCAGGCTTCTACAGCCTCTGAAATCTCACAGCACCTGGAGGAGTAAAGATTTTATTGCTGGCAAAAGGAGATAGCTGTCTTTTCTGGCTGCAATGACTGTAAGGATACCACCCACGCTAGAGCAACTTCGCGAGTGAATGAACGTACAATTAATTACACCATAGCACTGTGTTACCCTATTTCATAACCATCTACTTTTTGAGGCTAAAAATTTTGCATATGTATTCTAATTCTCAGATGAATCCTGAAAGGCAGCTGTTTTTATCATTTCTATTTTGCTGATAAGGAAACCAAGATGCAGAAATGTTAAATGCCTCGTCCAAGCCCACACAGCTACAATGTCCCAGCACTGGAATGTAAACTCCAGTGTGACTCCAAAACCCATTCCCCTCTGTGCACCCTTCCTGTGTTTGAAGAAAAGAGAAATTT
The DNA here is from genome assembly GCA_008086735.1 of Cheirogaleus medius. NCBI lineage: Eukaryota > Metazoa > Chordata > Mammalia > Primates > Cheirogaleidae > Cheirogaleus > Cheirogaleus medius. Next base: position 10,523,750 of record VBSM01003199.1, on the reverse strand, counting down.
GGAGGGGCCAGGCAGCAGCGAAAGGGCACACGGGCAGTGAGGAGCAGACAGACGCTGTTTATTCCTGGACGTCCACAATATGCAGTGACTAAACCCAGTTTAGGTTAAACACTGCGGCTGTTTCCACAGTTTCAAGCTGTTATTGATTTAATAGGACAGGGTCCGGGTTGAAGATAAATTATGGGAAGAGGAAGGAAAAAAAGGGTAAAGGTAGAAATTAGTCTCCAATTTGGCAGTGATTACTCAGAGTTCAATTTACACTGGATTCATTAGGGTGTGTGTAAAACTAGATCCAGAGATTTATCACACCCCGGCCCTTATGTTCCAACAAGGAGCTCTCAGCTCTGTGGGACACACAATAAACGCTGATGGTTATAACACAGAGTGATCCGTGTTACGGTAGAAATCTACACTCGGAACGAGGGGAGCACAGAGTAGGGGCCCGAACCAGCTGAGGGTACCCGGCTGTACCAGTCAGGGGTCTCCGGAGAAACAGGGCCAACTGGATAAACTAAATGTCATATGTGTGTGTGTGTGTGTGTGCATGTATGTATGACACATATACACACATATATTTATGTATATATAGCATATGTATTACAATATGTAAATATATTTATGTATATATGTATTACATATTTAAGTATTATAGAGGTTTAGTATGTCCAAAATTGGCAAGGTGGGCCGGCAGTCTGGAGACTCAGGAAGCAACTGCAGTCTGAGTCCAGAAACATCTGCCGTCAGAACTCCTTGCTCAGGTGAGCTCAGTCTTGGTTCTGTTAGGGCCTTTCACTGATGGCTGAGGCCCACCCACATTCTGGAGGGCAATCCGCTTTATTCAAAGTTCACTGATTTAAAAGTTAATCTCATTCAAAAGCGCTTTCACAGAAAACATTCAGAATGGTGTTTGACAAAATATCTGGGTACCATGTCCCAGACAAGTTGATGCATAAAATTAACCATCACCCAAAGGAAAGAGAGTAACACCTGACAAGCCCATTCTCCTGTCGTGTCAACACGATTCCCATACGGGACCTGAGGTTCTTACTGACTCTCACTGCGTCCTGTGCCCTGTTCTTGTTCCATCCCAGTCTATTCTTTTAGATGACCCCCACACCAAGAAGTCCTGTACTTCTTGATGGCATCTTACCCAACCCATAGTCCCCACTAGGTCCTTGGTTATCTCTCCCGCATCCTTCACTACTGGCCCAGTTAGATTGACGCCACCAAGGATGATCAAGGACTTCTCCATCCTCGGCTGCAAGGGTCTGAATCCAGTCCAGATTTCTAGCACCAGGCAGAGACATGGAGTCCAGACCTTGTGACAAAACACTGTATTTTAGCATGTCACAGTTTCTCCTCGTTGTCTACTTGTGTCTCAGCTACTTCTGAGTGGAGTGCCTGTCTCAACTCTGTGGTCAGTTACTTCTCTCTGTCTCTCATCCACTGCGTGGTTCTTACCACAAAAGGAGGCCCTTTCTGGATCAGATGGAAATCTATTAAACGAGTCTATTCTTCATGTATTCGCACGTTATAGATTCCACTCACAGCTCCTCCCTGTGCTGCCATCCTTGATGCTTAGGAATTCTACTCATTTCTCCATGTTCTTTGCACAGCCAAGGATGGAGCAGGTTGCTATGGATACCTTCCCTTTGCCCCAGCAGTTCCACTTCCCACCCCTCTCCAGCCCTGTCTGTGCCCAAGAATGCTGCCTAAAAGCATCCTATCAATAAGTGATTTTGCCTTTGGACTCTAGTCGGGGTTGGTCAGTAGAGACCACTGGAGTCCCACTGGACGGGGGCTGGAAGGAACAAGGAAGCATCGCAGTCAAGTAAGTGGTTGTTCCACTGAGCTGGCTGCTTCCTGCACAGGAGGCTCCACTCTCCCAGGGCACAGCTTCTCCACACGCGCCCTCCTCGGGCTCTGACAACACTGCCCCCGTCCCCTCTCCAGGCCTGGTGGGGGACGGCTCCTTTGCCGGTAGCTCTGTGGCATGAGCTCTGCCCTACAGCTTCCAATTATGTGCTCACCTCTTTGTAAACAGTCCCCATATGAGCAAACCACCTGACAGAGAAACTCTCTTCAGAATAGGGGTCGGTGCTACGGTCCACGCGGGGTGTTGGGGGCTGGTGTGCTTAGACTGCTGTTCGCCTTTGGTTCGGAGCCAGCCGTGGTCTCACACGCTCAGGAGCCAGCCACGATTGGACCGTTCCTCCTTTTCTGTTCTGCTGTGACAGAGCCGTCAGATTTTCTTGCCGGGAAACTCTAGTTCAGGTTATGGACCTTCCACAGCTTCTGCCTGCTCCTGCTCCAGTCAGCTTGATCCCTTCTGGTCTATGCAGTCACAGTTTTATGAGGTTTGCAGTGTCTACCCTAGTGACTCAGCTGGTTGGGGTTGGTGGCCCCTACACGTGAGGTTCTGCAGCCCCTAGAACTCTGCTCCTGCCGTTCATTCTCTCTTCCCAGGAATGCTTTGCTTCACCACTTCTCCTGCCCAGCTCCTGCTCCCCGTCAGGTCTTGGGAGCATCCCTGCCTGCCTGGTAGCCCTGCCACTCCACACCAGGCCAGGGGCTCTCCTCTGGGCTCCCAACACACAGGATACATATCCTGTCATTGTCCTTATAATGTACTCTAATTACTGCTGTGTCTTCTCTGTGATTAGTCCGTGAAGGAGACTAAAATAATACTGTTATGGATTGAATTTTGTCTCCCAAAATAATATATCAAAGTCCTAACCCTCATTACCTATGAATGTGACCTATTTGGAAACGGATTCTTTACAGATGTCAATAAGTTAAGATGAGGTCACACCCCTCTAGGGTGGGCTCAATGCAACAGTAACTGTGTCCTTCCAGGAAAGGGAAAAACAGACACACAGACACATGAAAGGAGAAAGCCACATGACAAAGTCACATGGAGGCAGGGTAGAGATCTCTGGGAAGCAGAGATTAAAGCCCTGATGCTGCAAGCTAAGAGGTGCCAAAAATTGGGCAAACCACCAGAAGCTCGGAAGAGGTAAGGAAGGGCTCATTTCTATAGGTTTCACAGGAAGTGTGGCCCTGTAGGCACCTTGATTTTGGACTTCTAGCCTCTGGAACTGTGGAACAATATACTTCTGATTTTTTAAGCCACCCAGGGTTTGGTACAGGCATACCTTGTTTTATTGTACTTTGCTTTATTGTATTTTAAAGATATTGTGGTTTTTAGAAATTGAAGGTTTATGGCAACTGTGCAATGAGCAAGTCTAGATATGCCATTTTGCCAACAGCACATGTTCATTTGATGTCTCTGTGCCACATTTTGGTAATTCTTACAATATGTCAAACTTTTTCATTGTTATATATATTATTATGTCTGCTGTGGTGATCAGTGATCTTTGATGTCAGTTAGCGTTGTGATTGTTTTGGGGCACCACAGTGTCCATACAAGGCAGTGGACTGAACTGATCAATGTGTGTGTTCTGACTGCTCTGCCAACTGCTGTCCCGCCTCTCTCCCTCTCTCAGGCCTCCCTGAGACACAGCTATGTTGAAATTAGACCACTTAATAACCCTGTAATGGCCTCCAAGTGTTCAAGTGAAAGGAAGAGTCGCACACATCTCACTTTACATCAAGAGCTAGAAATGATTACACTGAGCGAGAAAGACGTGTTGAAGCTGAGATAGGCAGAAAGTTAGGCCTCTTCTGCCAATTAGTCAGGTTGTGAATGCAAAGGAAAAATTCTTGAAGGATGTTAAAACTGCTACTCCAGTGAACACACAAATGATAAGAAAGCGAAATCGCCTTCTGGTTGATATGGAGAAAATTTGAGTGGTCTTGATGGAAGATCACACCAGCCGTAATATTCCCTTAAGCCCAAGCCTAATGCAGAGCAAGGCCCCAACTCTCAATTCTATGAAGGGTGATAGAGGGGAACAAGTTGCAGAAGAAAAGTTTGATGAAGTTTAAGGAAAGACACCATCTCTATAACATAAAAGTGCAAGGTGAAGCAGCAAGTGCTGATGGAGAAGCTGCAGCAAGTTATCCAGAAGATCTAGCTAAGTTAATTGGTAAAAGTGGCCGCACCAAACAACAGATTGTGTCAATGTATACAAAATAGGCTGTTATTGGAAGAAGATGCCATCTAGGACTTTCACAGCTAGAGAGAAGTCAATGCCTGGCTTCAAAGTTTGAAAAATCAGGCTGACTCTTGTTAGGGACTAATAATGAAGCTGGTGACTTTAAGTTGAAGCCAACTCTCATTTACAATTCTGAAAATCCTAAGGTCCTTAAGAATTATGCTAAATCTACCTGTGCTCTATAAATGGAACAACAGAGCCTGGATGATAGCACATCTGTTTACAACAAGGTTTACTGATGTTTTAAGCCCACTTTTGAGACTTACTGCTCATAAAAAAAAAGATTCCTTTAAAAATATGACTGCTCATTGACAATGCACCTGGTTACCTGGAGCTCTGATGGAGATGCACAAGGAGATGAATGCTGTTTTCATGCCTGATAACACAACATCCATTCTGCAGCCCAGGGATCAAGGAGTCATTTTGACTTTCTAGTCTTATTATTAGCAAAATACATTTCATAAGGCTATACGTATCATAAACGGTGATTTGTCTGATGAATCTAAGCAAAATAAATTGAAATCCTTCTAGAAAAGTTTCACTATTCTAGATGCTATTAAGAATATTCCTGACTCCTGGGAGGAGGTCAAAATATCAACATTAACAGGAGTTTGGAAAAAGCTGATTCCAATTCTCATGGATGACTTTGAAGGACTCAAGACTTCAGTGGAGTCTGGGCATGGTTGCTCACGCCTGTAATCCTAGCACTCTGGGAGGCCGAGGTGGGAGGATCACTCAAGGTCAGGAGTTCAAAACCAGCCTGAGCAAGAGAGAGACCCCATCTCTACTAAAAATAGAAAGAAATTAATTGGCCAACTACAAATATATAGAAAAAAATTAACCAGGCATGGTGGCACATGCCTGTAGTCCCAGCTACTTGGGAGGCTGAGGCAGGAAGATTGCTTGAGCCCAGGAGTTCGAGGTTGCTGTGAGCTAGGCTGACGCCACGGCGCTCTAGCCTGGGCAACAGAGTGAGACTCTGTCTCAAAAAACAAACAAACAAAAAAAGACTTCAGTGGAGCAAAGTAACTACAGATGTGGTGGAAATGACAAGAGAACTAGAATTAGAAATGAAGCCTTAAAAACCGCATGTTCATGCTGAAACTTGAACAGATGCTTCTTATGGATAAGCAAAAGAAGTGATTTCTTGAGATGGAATCTACTCCTTGTAAAGATGACGTGGACATTATTGAAATGACAACAAAGGATTTAGAATATTCTATAGGTTTAATTGAAATAGCAATGGCGGGGTTAGAGAGGACTGACTCTAATTTTGAAAGAAGTTCTACTGTGTGTAAAATGCTAACAAATATATCACACGCTACAAAGAAATCTTTCATGGAAGGGAAAGTTGATCCTTACAGCAAATTCCACTGATGTCTTATTTTAAGAAATTTCCTCAGTCACCCCAACCTTCAGCAACCACCACTCTGATCAGTTGGCAGCCACCAACATCAAGGCAAGACCCTCCCTGCCCACCAGCAGAAAGATTATGACTCCCCGAAGGCTCAGATGATCTTTAACATTTTTCGCAATAAAATATTTTTAAATTAAGGTATGTACATTGGTTTTTTAGACATAATGTTATTGCACACTTAATAGATTACAAGATAATGTAAGTATAACTATTATATACACTAGGTAGGAAACCAAAAAACTTCATGTGACTCCATTTATTGTGACACTCGCTTTACTGTGGTGGTGTGGAACCGAACCTGAGATACCTCCATGGTCTGCCTGTACTTTGTCACAGCAGCCCTAGGAAACTGATGCGAACACACCTTTAACTGTAGCACTTTGCACATGCCTGCAATGTGCAAATTTATATTGAGCTGACCTGAATTGTGAAATCATTTATTAATATGAAGATGTTAAAAGTAGGGCAAATGTGTGTTCCTGAAGAAACTAAGTCTTTTATCTTCCTCATCAATCACTTCACTCAATTCTCCATCCAAAAACTGTGCCTTCTCCCTGTCCCATCCACTAGTCATCCGGTGAAGCAACTCAGAACATAGTTCTGGGGATGGCACTCTGTCCACAGTTTGTAGAGGTCTAGATTCAGTCCACTTTATCAATAAGCTTAATTGCCTCCTTAAGGAGGCACTCCAATATAGTGACCTATTTCCCCCATGCAGGGACGATGCTGCTTTACAGCAAATGGGACAGCTGTTGCTTAGGCATTTGGCGACCTCCCCTCCAAAGACTGCACTGTGTGTAGGTGACATGCACAGACATAGATCTCCCAGGACAGGTTAGGTACCACCTTGCCTACAGGTAGGGGGAGCTAACGTGCCCCTGCCTGCGTGCATTATTAGAGGTAGCTGGGATTCAAATTTTCTGTATCCCACAATGAAAACCTGCCCATCTTCAGTCTCACGACATCTATTTGCAAGTATCTGTAGACTTCCTGGGAGAAACGTCCTCTTTTCCGTGGAATCTTAATGGATCGCTCAGAGGAAGGGCTATGAAAACACCTGGCCCCAGATCCTAATTTTAGAGATGTGGGACTGGCCACAGTCACTCAGCTGATGAGCACAGGTGTAGAAAGAGAACTCGGGTCTCCTGCCACCCAGCCCTGTGCACACTCTTCATGGGGTCGCCCCAGTGATGCTACCAGAAAGTGCAGAGAGCAGCAACGTGGTGCTTTCGGAAACCAGAGCTAAAGATGGAACAAGTTTTCCTACTGTTTCCTCTCTCCCTCCTCCCTCACTCTCCTTCCTGGACCACTGTGTCATACTCTTCAGTGTCATAAGTCATTCCTATTTAAGAACATTGAACATTTACAATTTTTGAACATAAAGATGCATATCTAATAATTACATTTATGTATCAGAAAACTGTTTGCCAATTAAATATGAGAATTTTGTAATCCAGCCTATACAGAGCTTTGATTTTATTTCTGTAGGTATTTTAGAAAACAAATAAAAACAAAAACCTATACATTTTTCTACTGCATGTAACCAAAATAAATCACTTTCATAGAAAATGCCCAATCACGCACATCGAGCTGATTAACTCAGGACACAACTCAGATGCTCTGATTTCTTCAGAATCACATCAGCAAAACAGCAACTTTAAATACAAACACACATTCACCTTTAGCCATTCTTGGATAAACTAGCAAACATAAGCCCTGAGAGCAGACTGCTGCGAGATGAAGCGGAGACCTCTGTGTAAATGAGACCTATGAACGATTAGGCCCTCCATGTCCTTGTGTTATACTAACATGATTTTGGAGAGTTTAAAATTTCCAAGTTCTATTTAATGTATATATTTTAATTTCAAGATATATTTTAATAGAGAAAAGTCTACAGTTGTACAGTAAAATTAAAGTTTATGATTTAAATATATATATATCTAACATATACATTCATAGAAAAAAACACACATGTACATTCCTAGAAAGAAGTACCAAGGAAATTCTAACAGTATAATAACAATCTCTGGATTGTAGATTATAGGTGGTTTTAACATGTCCTTCATATTTTTACTTTTTTCTCTAAATTTTCTATAATTAACATTGACTATTTTTGTAATATTTTTTAAAAACCACTGTTTAAAGCAAAACATATGCAATACAAAGTATCCAATTGCCATTTCCATGATATGGATTATTACTGAACCAGAAGGCTCTGCTTACTTTTTGAGTCTTGACTGTTAGTCACAGAATTTATTACTTTGAGCATGTCATGAAATGCTCATATTTTCTTTCCTTCTATGTTAGATTGAGATAAAAAAAAAAAAGCCTGCCTCTGATTTTTGTTGTGAGGATTAAAAGAGATGATATTTGCAAACTCTCAGGTCCATTCTCAGAGGTGACTGGAGCTCAATAATCCATGCCCCTTGTCCCCACTCCTACGACTACAAGTCACACCTGGCCACTCTGCAGCAGGCATTTACCTCTCTTGCCTGATTCTGTAGCCAAATTACTTCCTCAGTTTTTTGGTAAAGTGTGGCCAGGAAGAATTTGCATCAGAATCACTGGGGACCTCAGTGAGAGCATTACTGAATTAGAATATCTGGGCCTGGGACATCTGCATTATGTAAATAAGAATCCATATGTTAATTACATTTTTAAAACAACCAAGATCCACTGAGAGGCCTAGTCCCTGACTAGGTTGTTGAACACTATAGGTTATTACAATCATGAAAAGAAAACAGTTATATACTTTCTAATTTTGTTATAGGGTTGCTGAAAGGCAGCTAGCATACATCCATTTTGGAGAGTTGAAGCACTATGGAAATGCAAGAAAATGTTATCCAATTCCAGGTAACTGGCATCTTCTGCAGAAAAAGTGTGGCCCTTTGTATCCAGACGGGCAAATTACTAAGTGTCCTTCATCACCATGTCTTGCCATGGTTGGCTTGCATTTCTGCCCGTGATATAGCAGGGGAGTGTTCCCTACTTCACTGACTCGTGAACGACAGCCACTAGGTCTTACTTCTCTGCATACCTTCAGCGTCTGGCTACGGAAAGAACGCCATAAATGTGTTGCCTTGTTGCAGAGAAGCCCGGGGCCTGAGGACTCAATGAGCTTTACAAAAGATGCGTATGTGCCAATTAATGATGCACACAATGGCAGAAGTGCTTGCATAGCTGGATTTTTAAATAACTATTACATCAGGATTTGGCTTTGTGGAATTATATTGCAAAGTAAATTAGTGATCATAGGCTGCTTCTAAACCCATGTAATAATTGCCTCTTACTATGTCCCTCTGTGCTCGAGAAAGAAGTTGCAATTTATCGAGAGATTTCCAGGGAAAACGAAAACAGCTCACTTTTCTGTTAGGCATCTGCAGGCTCTCCAGTCTGGCTAGCTGCTCCAAGACACATGATTGCATTTAATTCTCACAGCTCTAGGGGTAGGCATGGTTGTTCCCTTCCCCTGATGATCAAGTGAAGCTCAGACAAGCTAGGATTCACCAGGCCACACAGTGTTCAGGGCGGAACACCAGCTAGGCTTTCCTACTTCTCAAGTCAGGGCTTCCCATTGATCACGAGTTTTGTTTTTTGTTTGTTTTCCCTTTCTCTCTGTTTTTGTTTTAAAAAAGAAAATGTCCTTGGCAAAGCCTACAGCAAATGCTGGAAAATTAATCCCTGCTTCAGTGAAACATTATCAGGACCATTAACAAGCTTTCTTTTCTGTCTCTCTCGTGAAAATAACCTAGCTGTGAATTCCTGTTATTCACCAAAACACCTTTAGCTCCACAAGTTGTTTCTTTAAATCTGCATCCACACAGGTATCCACTTCCAGTACATTTCCCTTCGCTCTGCACCGTCAGGTGGCTGGGCTAAGCAGGAGCGGGCGCCCCGCCTTACCGGTGATGTTGCAGAACACTTGGAGAGGTCCCAGCGGCCCACTGCCGTCCGAGTCGATGCGGAAGAAGCCGGCCGTGTTCCCCTGGTGCCTGTACACCTCGCAGGACTGCTCGTAGATGGCTGCAAAGACAGAAAGGCAGCAGAGAGAAAATTTTGCTTGGATTTGCATATCCCTCTGCAGGGGTCAGTAATTCCCACTTATATTTACTTCCTGAGTATTTTTTTCCCTTTCTTCCATAGCCTTGACTTTTTCCCCGGAGCTTTAACAAACTAGTGTGTTCATATCCTTGACAAAGCCACATCGTCTATTCGTGTTAACTCATTTATTCTTCTAAAATCAGCTCAGAGGTTATATCCCTCAAAACGTCTCCCTCACCTGTTCCGTGCCCCTCCCCTGTGCTCCCGCTGTAGGCTGGGCTAGGATCGCCAGTGTCCCGCTCAGTCTCCCTCAGTGGGTTGCAGGATCTGTCAGCGCAGCTATGACGCACATTTGATGTTGTGTCTCCGCATCTAGCAGAGCGCCACACTCACAGCAGGAGCAGAATAAATGTTTGACTAGTAAATGAACAAAAACAGTAATGCATCTCTACAGCTGAGACTTTTTACTATTAAAGTAAGGACACTGTCTTACTTCTATATGCCTGGGGCTCAGTATGGCAACTAACATACAGGTGAGTGCACAATCAGGCTTAGCCCATCTTGGCTTAACATGCATTTGCTGAGCTCCTAATATGCGTCAACAGACGTGGTTGCTCCCAGGGGACAGAACCATGGAGGAGGCAATTAGTCTGTGGCCCAGAACGCTCACAGCCTGGCCGGCAGCCACAGAGGTCTTTGTGGTGCTCAGGTAGAGGCAGGCTCAGGTACCCTGAGATAGGAGGCATTGACCAATCTGCAGGTTTGAGAAATACAAAAATTGTATTAAATCAACACGAATAAATCTGTTGGAGTTTAAAGGAGACATCTACTGTCTCATGTGTAAGAATACAGAATGTCACCAGATACTTCAGACAAAGTACCATAGCTCAGAGCAGCAGGAACACGTCCAATCCTGTCACCCTCCCATGCTTGAAACACTTCAGTGGCTCCCAACAGCTTTCAAGATTTAGTACAAACCCCTCACCTTAGCCAACTCCTGCCCCTGTGACTAATGCCCCATCCCAGGAATATGGAGCTGCAGTTTGTCATGATCAAGTGTGAGGGGTGCCTCAAATAATTCATTACCAGTAAAGTTATAAAGCCTAAGAGCATCTGACTTTTTATAAATTAGAGTGAATTCAAGGTTATCCTTGTACTCAGGAATAACCTCACATTTCTGCGCACTGTCTGCGGCAGGAGGCACCTGGGAGTGTGGCATGTACTCCTCGTTTTGAGCATAATGTCCAGCTTATTTATGTTTGCCTGAACCTGACAGCACCGTCAGGTGTGTCACACTTGTAGAACTCAGCTCTTTTGTGAGTGGCCCGTCCCCAATCATGCTCACACTTCCAAGATGACAACCATGTGGAAGGAGTTTCTGTTGTCCCACAAAGGGTAATCACCGCCCCAGCAGCACATGGGTGGTTGCATAGTGATCAAGAATATGAACCCTAGAATCAGAATGGGTGGTTTTGCTCGGCTGGGCTACCACTGACTACCTGTGGGAGCCCGGACAAGCTACTTCACTGCACGAGGTAACCTCTAAGGTCATGCCCACAATGGACACTCCCTGGTGGTCACGTCCTGCTCATAAATTCATGCCCTCCCCCCGGAGGGGGCTGGACCTGCTGACTTACTCTAACAGATAGAATATGAGAGTGATAGACATCATTTGCAAGATCAGATTACAAAAAGGCAGCGATTACCATCTTGAGTGACCCTGGATCACTTGCCGAGGTAGAAGCCGGCTGCCATGGCACCAGGCAGCCCTGGGGAGAGGCTCAAAGCACTGAGCTTGGAAGCTTCTGCAGCAGGCCAGGCGAGTGAGCGCCGCGGCAGAGTCCCACAGTCACGCTGAGCAGTGACTTCAGCCCCGGCTGATATCTTCACTGTGGCCATGTGCGAGAATGAGCCAGAACCACCCAGCAAGCTGCTTGCAGACCCAGAGAAACTATGAGATGATGTGTGTTGTTTCCACATGCTAAATTTTCTAATGATTCATTACAATAGGTAGCTATTAGATCCTCAAAGTATTAATTTACTCATCTGGTTATAGGTCTACAAAGAGTCTACCTCATACTGTTGTAGTAAGAATTCAAACAGATAATCCATGTACGGCACATAGGAAGTGCTTGATAAATACAAACCATATTATTATTATTACCCCATCATTTTATGTCATGTTGCCTCTTATTTTTTCTTGAGTTTTCTGTTTACTTGATTTTTTCCCAATTTTCATCATAAACCACAGGCTTGTTATGAAAAACCAACATCCCCTAACTCCCTTCTGTACAGAGATGATGATGCTTTATTCTTATTCTTTTGGTATTGACTATTATTATATCTCTAAATAGCATGTATATAATGTTACTTCTTGATTTTTCACTTTTACAAGTTACCTAGTCACTTACCAATATGGAAGATGAAAACTTAGTCTTTTTCTCCCCATCCCCCAAATATAAACAACTTTCCATTTCCCTGTCCTTACATTGCAATGGTATTGTAACTTTAGTTAGACCCATGGTTACTGTTTATGATGACATTGCAATATAAATGCTATTCACAAATTCACCACATATTATGATGTGATTATTTTTCCTTTCCAGAGCAAAATTTAGTTATTCTTGAAATTATTCTTATTCTCTCATTTGCCCAGTTTTCTATGGATATATTGGTAATATAACTCCAAATTTACTACAACAGTCAAATGTCTCCCAAATTGTTCAGGTGAGAACTAATACAAATGAATGCTTACTGGGAAAGAGAGAAAAAATGGGAGCAGGGGACAGGGATGAAAGTTATACCTTTCTGGATGTTTTATATGTTTAACTTCAAAACCATGAAACTATTTTATATAATTTAAAAAAATTAAATGTAATAGAAAAGCAATTTTAAACATATAAAAGGAATTAAAACAGATGAATTGTTGTTGTTGTTGTTGTTGTTGTTTTTGACAGAGTCTCACTCTGTTGCCCAGGTTAGAGTGCCATGACATCAGCCTAGTTCACAGCAACCTCAAACTCCTGGGCTCAAGTGATCCTCCTGCCTCAGCCTCCCAAGTAGCTGGGACTACAGGCATGTTCCATCATGCCCGGCTAATTTTTTTCTATATATTTTTAGTAGGCCAATTAATTTCTTTCTATTTTTAGTAGAGACGGGGCCTTGCTCTTGCTCAAGCTGGTTTCAAACTCCTGATCTTGAGTAATCCACCCTCCTTGGCCTCCCAGAGTGCTAGGATTACAGGTGTGAGCCACCACGCCCGCCAGAACAGATGAATTTAACTAGGAATTTTTTCAAGTAATATTGAAATTCAGTATTTTCTTCTTCACTCTTTTGTTACAGGAGCTTTCAAATACATACAAAGGGCACAGAGAGTAATAAAATGAACCAGATTTCATCACAACCAGCTTCAACGATTACCAGTATATTTGGCTAATTTGTCATCTGTATTCTCAGTGTATCAGTTATACGTTGCTGTATAAAAACGAACACCTCCCCCCAAAAAAAGTACTTCAAATTTGACCTAAAACAACCGCCATACCATGATTCTACAGGTCAGCCTTTAGTGGGCTCAGGTGGGCAGCGCACGCATCTGCTCAGCTGCTGGGTCCGTGTGGCAGGCGGGCGGCAGGAAGCAGTGCGTAGGTTCTGGCCACAGAGCGCTCGCTCTAGCAGGGAGTTGACACGGCAAAGGCCCCCAGGGCAGCCAGAGAGAGCTTGCCAGGCCTCTGCTCGCATGACGTTCGCTGATGCCCCTGAGACCACAGCAAGTCACGGAAGCAACCGGAATCCTCATAGAGGACCTCAAGGACCTAAATGACATGAAGCTATAGGACAGAAGTGGATTGTGTCACTGTATGACTTTATTGAGCAGGATCACACTGCAGTGTGATGTGAACATAAAAGAAATGTTTATTTTGCTAAGCCATTGAAAGTTTGGGGTCATTTACTATCTAAGTTAACCTACTGTTCCTAATATATTTGTTCCTTAAATGTTGGCTCAGTTACTGGGAGATCTCAGAGGGCAAAGCCCGGTAACAGCATTCCTATTTATGGATACTGTAAATAAGCTCATAAAATACAAGTACTTTCCCCAAAGACAAACCAGCTGGTGAGTGGTTACTCTAATTCTATCATTCCTTCCTGATTTATTAGTGGGAATACTTTATAAAATGGAAACATCCCTCATCAATTATTTGATGTCCCCAAACTACAAGATTAGAGGGGATAAGCAAGATAAATGTTTTATGCTTTTCCTTTAATTCATCAGTTTCAGAATACCAAAGTGTCTCCCTAGTGTACTCCAAAAGTGACCAATGAGAATATTTTTAGTATTATTATGAACTCATAGATAAACATATTTAGTATTAAAACAGTAGTTTGACTAATAGAGTATGGTAGGACATATCCTATCAATAAAATTAAAATCCTAAATTAAATTACTTTATTTTTAAACAATATTGCTATTATATTATAAAAGTATTATACATAGCAAAGAAAAGCTAATAAATAATAATGTTATTGTCAACAGAATATAAAGTTTTTATCATAAAACATTAAATATAAAAGGCAAAACTATATAAAATTCTGCAATCTTAGGGTTGGTAATGTCGGTTTGCACTCATTATGTAATGCTTTCTTTTAAATAACTCATTTTCATGATTAAACCACTGAAAGTGCTAGAAACAACCTAATGCACAAGTAGTATTGCTATAGTAGTGGTAAATCTAAACACAATTTACCACTTTAAAAGAACAAAGGTGTTACCGAGTCCATTTTTTTTTGCAGAAAAAGTACAGGATGAGATCAGAATGGCTTATTCTGTTTAGAAACAAGAATCTTATTAAAGATTGGAATCGTGTCAAAATGGCACAAGGAGCTGATTTGATGGAATAATTTTGGCATCCAAAAGAATAGTCACTGCAATTGTTAAATATATACAATCTACTAGTTTCTATCTAGTCTTCCATCTTATCTATCTATCAAATAAGTCCACTGGTTCACCCTAAAGGTTGCTGGAGAATACAGTCACATTCTGAAAACTGAAAAGAATATCCTGCCTTTTTACATGAACTATATTTGAGGGTAACCTAATGGTCCATTAAAAAAATCTTTAAACAATAACCAAAGCCAGAAAGTGCAAAAGCAATAATGGAATTTGAAAATCATCCTTTAGTAACCCCCAGTGTAATAAAAGATTAGACAATGATCACCAAGGACCACTAAACCACTGATGGGGGATATTTTAGTGGATGGATTAAATTAACAACACCCAAACTTAAGGTTCAATCTTATCAACATCCCTCAAAGTGACTATCATGGTGCCTCTAATGTGATACAATAAGAAATACATAGCAACATCTAAAACATATTATTGCCCCAAAATTGAAGCTTAATCTAGGCAAGCCCTAAGATCTAAACACCAACTTACAGGAAGAGGTAAAGAAACATGCTCAACCACACTACGAAGATGCAATTATTTAAATCCAGAATGTGGGAAGGTTTGACTCAGTTTCTTAAAAAAAAACAAATGACAAAAAGGGGATGGGTATATAGGAGACATATTGACCAAACACTGCATTTAGACCTGGTTTAGATCCTGATTTAAATCAAATAAAGGAAAGAAATAAAGGGAGGGAAGGGAAGAGGGAAAGAAAAGGAAAGGAAAGGAAAAAAAGAAAGAGAAAGAAAGGGAGAGAGAAGGAGGAAGAGGAGGAGGAGAAGGGAGGGAAGGAAGAGAGGAAGGGAGGAAGGAAGGAAAGAAAGGACATTTTAAGACAACCAGAAAAATTAAAAATTAGATTTTCAGATGACGTTAAGAAAATATTTTTAATTTTGGTCAGGTATGATGATGGTATTGTGGTTATATTTTCAAAGATAAAAAGTTCTTCTGTGTTAGAGAATCATTCAGTATAAATACTGTATTTGTAAAGAAATGACATGTGCATGATTTCTTTCTAAAATGTTCCATAAAAATATAAGGGAAAAGAGTGAAAATGAAATGGCAGAATATTGATTACTATTGAACCTGGGTAAAGGGTACATGAGGAACAATTATATGATTCTATCTTTTTTGTATGTTTGAAACTGTCTCCAGTAACAATTTTTTTTTAATATTTAGGTATTTTAGGTAGTCTATGGATTTTGATTTATTTTAAAATAAAAAGTGTCTTCTAGATCCTTCTGATCTGCTGCAGTATTGATTGGTGTGCTCCCTGCCTGGTCACGGTGTCTCCCGGAACATGCCCTCAGCCTCCTGCTGGACGTTCCTTTCAAAATTGGCTTTTTTCACTTAGCATGATTCCCTTGAGTTCCATTCAAGTTGTTTAAAGTATCAGTAGTCTATTTTTGTTTCATTGTTGATAGTATTTCATGGTATGAACATACCACAATTTGTTTAATGACTGACCCATTAAAGAACATTTGGATTATTTGAGTTTTTAGCTATTTCAGTTGTAGCATTTTGAAAGTCTACAATATTTTTTCCCTTTGAGTGTTATTTCCTTTAATAACATGGGATTTTTTATTTATAAATGCAATATTTATTTAAAATATCTGAGAATATTCATTATTAATATATTATAGCTCCCTTAACATTTTCTTTTTTCTATATAGGCCATTCCCTTTAAATTGTGTGTGCTTGTTTGTTTAGTTGGTTTGTTTGTTTTGTGTTTTGCTTTGGTCTCTATCTTACATTCATGTTATATTATTTTCTGGGATATCAGTTAATCTTTTGAAGTCCTCTCATATTTGATGGTGGTCCCTGAAATACTTATTGGTATCTCTAAACAAATGTCTGTGATTTACCTCCAGAGCTTTAATGTAGGGTCATCTGGGTTGACCATTTTGTGAGAAATCCCCATGTCAGTGTCTGTAGGTCTTTTCTGTTGGTCTTGTTAAAGTCTATGATTTAGAGGTTGTGTACTTAGCTGCTGGGTGTTTGGGAGCTGAATAGAAGAAGGCTAGGAAGTCTTAGCATTTTGTATATAAATGCTTTCATATAGTACCCCAATTTCAATATGGTACAACTTCCTTCAACCATACAGGTTTTCTCCTACTATCAAGAACTTAGATTACTTTTCCTATATTAATCCTACCTTCACCTTCATTGCAGAGGTAACTGACATATCCAATTTCTATGCCTTTGGTGAATTTGTAATGTAAGTTTGTTTGTTTCTTGGATTTCACTACATCTAAATTAGGATTCAGCTTGTTAAGTCTGCTAATCTGTCACTATTCATCTACTCACTTTCCAGCTTTCAACACTTTCTTGCTTTTTTTCCTATGTGTGTGTGTGTTTGTTAATTGGGGGGTGTGTGTGTATGTCCGTGCATTTATCTTGCTTTTGTCATTGTGAGTTTATGCCACTGTGGTGGATTTGAGTTGTGTCAATTTAAACCAAACTGGAACTACATTTCCCAGAATTCCTTGCCCTGCTTAGTTTGTGGTTATCACATCCCACAAAGGACATTTTACATGAGATTTGGAGGGTGGAAGAGACATGGCACACACATTTATCTCATGCTTGTAAAGCCAGCGCAGGATGTGCGGCGCGAGGGTAGATCACACACATCGGCTATCTGCTGACACAGTCAGAATGGGGCAGCCACACCAGCTGCCTCTCCCATGGGCTACCTTCTCCTTTAGCTTCTCCAATTTCTGGCCAGCTGCGTTTTAAGACCTCTTATGATCACCCCAGCACTGAAGTTGCTGGTTGGAAGTAATAAGAGTTCAAGTGTTTTCTCTGATCAGCCATTGACTAACAGAGCCATTTAAAAACATTTATTTACTATTATTCATGTGGGGTTTTATAAAGAAGTGAAGATAAACACACAAGTTCAATTCAACTGTTCCAGGAAGTACAAACATGCTCTTTTGTTTATTAAATTGTCCCTGTAGATATCACTGCTTGCCTCACACATTATGGAACTCCATATACATTTACTGAGAACCTACTTATTTTTTAGTAACTCTAGAGTAGGCACTGAGAAAACTAAACAAAAAGACATTATTCTAGATTTCAAGTAATTCAGGGTCTTAAGCTTACCAAAATTAACCCAATCTAGACTCAAAATTTAAATAGTTCCGATAAAAGAAATAGAAAAAGTATTTAAAGAGCACTCCCAGAAAAAAAATAGTGAGATTCAAAGGTTTTTCAAGAGAATCCTTTAAAGAACAGATAATCTCAAGAATACTTCTACTTCTCCAAAGCACATAAAAAGAAAGACATCTTCCAAATTTGCTACACAAAGTAAATATAAAGCTGATCTCCCAACTTGATGAGTTTCGCATCAAAAAAGAAAATTATAGAATCACTTATAAATATCAATATTAAATTTTAAATAAAATATCAGCAAACAGAACCAAATAATGCATTTTAAAAGTACATAATGGCCAAGTGAGTGCTTAGTCCAAAAATATAAGAGTGGTGCCATATTTAGGAAATTCATTCGTGTGTATGTGTATATATATATTTTGCGTGTGTGTATATATATATTACATACAACTATAAATAATTATTGATAAAGACAAATTAGTAGGAACAAAAAGACATTAATATGTGCTATTGAGATCACTGTTCCTTAATGATAGACTTTGTGAAAAATAATAGAATATGTTAATGTTCAATATGTTGATTTATATTAGTTCAATGTGTTATAATTTTTAGGCTTTGAATTATACTTTTCTTATATTTTAGAATCCTATGAATCTAAATATTCACTCTTTCCTAAATGAGACATTTGTCCAACTAACATAAACTTTATGTTTTTACTTATGAAATATTCTTCCCACTCCCAAAGAAAATTAGTTTCTCCCTCTTTTAAAAAATACTAATAACATCTACATTGAGAAGTTATTTTCCACATATCAGAATAGCAACTATCTAAAAGAAGTATCACAAGAATGGAAAAACAAGCACCACATGTACTCACCATCAAATTGGTATTAACTGACCAACACTAATGTGCACATATAGTACTAACATTCATCGGGTGTCAGGCAGGTGGGGGGGAGTGGACAGGTATAGTCACACCTAATGGGTGTGGTGCATCGGTGGACAGGGATAGAGGTTTTATTTTGGAACTAGGTAAATATTGTACATAGTGAAATCATGAAGGCGTCATCCTTTCTGCAGGGGTAGAAGAGATGCCATAACGTTCCCACCTTTACTCTCAGCTTTCAAAGACGGGCAGGTGTTTACTCTGTGCATGCCGCGTGGGTCCTTCTCAGCAGAGAACAGCATCAGCGCTGGCATGTGCTGGCATGGTGACATGTCTCTACAACATGCATCTCATTTGAGAGTGACTGCCAGACTTCCTTCCTCCAGGAAGCCTTCCTGCATCATTAGTCTGAGTTAGGTAGTCTTCCTCTCTCTGTCCTCATCACTGTGTACGGTAATCGTTGGATTCACCACCTTTGGTCTCCCCTGCTAGTCTATAAATTCCTAGAGTGCAGGAATTTTTCTCTAAATAAAAGATAAACATTTAATGACTATTAGTTGGGTATCCTCATAGTCACTAAAAGCTGAATTGAGCTAAACTGAAAGATTCTGTGGCAATTTCTTTGTTCTCTGCAATACCTAGTAGAGTTCAAGCCAAAGAGACTGCCTCTAACTATGTATGAAATGACTTGATATGTCTTATACAAGTTTTAAATTAGCACTGGAGGTCTTCCCTAGCAGAACCATCACATTTTCTGTTGGAAAGAAGATGGGAGCATGAAGGAAAAACAAAAGAAGCGCTCTCCATGCCAAGATCTGTCTCCATTAAAAGCAGCAACTAGTAAACCTAGTGTTACACTTGAAGGTCTAATATTAGGGGTACGCACAAAGATCCGTGCTCTTCAATGAAAAGGACAATGATAGACGTATTAAAACTCTTTAGAATAGATTTTTATATTAATGTGATCAGATGTATAATGTCGCTGGACGGAGCAGATGGATCAGTGTTTTCATTTTTGAGGAAAATAGTCTGAATATAGTTCTGGCAGCTAATTTATTGCCTAAGGTACAATTTGAAATGTCCTTGTAATGCCCACTCTCATTAAAGATAATGATAGTATTCAGACAGCAAAATAGTTTTATTTAGACCTCACCTTTTCAAGTACCAAGGTCAAAGTTGTAGCTTTTCTGCTCAGCCATTTATATTCCTATTGTAAAACTATAGAAATAGACAAGAAACTTATACATATTTTTAAAGCCTTTAAAATGTTTCAGTCCTATTTCTTTCCTTGCTCCCTATGCCCCCAGCAACATAATATTTATCATGTGATTGCATATTTAGTTACTTATCTACATGCATAGCCTACAGACATCAATAAGATCAAATTAATTCTCATAATTAAGTAAATGCTTGTGAAGCATTTTGCATTTAGCAGCCATTTATTAAATTAAGTTTATCAAGCCCCTTGTGCAGTGGGTCTGCGGGACTTTGCCATGGCCTTATTTCAGTGAACAAAAGAGAAAAAAATGTTAAAATTAATGGGAGTGCTGAAATTAGTTCAAAAAAAATGTGTCAAGGGATTAAATTAGAAAACAGATCTTTTGATGTCCCAGTCTGCATATAGCTGGTACAGGCTGAAAATAGACATAGGTTTTGTAACATTTCCATTACTTAAAGGAGGTTAGTGGAGATGGAGCTAGATTAGTGGTTGCTAGGGTTTAGGAATGGGGGATGAGAGAGGGTGGGTGTGGCTATAACAGAATACCTGAGACTGGGTAATTTACATAGAACAGAGATTTCTTTTTTACAGTTCTGGAGGGTCTGAAGTCCAAGGTCAAGGGCCTGCATCTGGTGAGGGCCTTCTCTCGCTGCATCATCCCATGGTGGAGGATGGAAAGGCATGAGAGTCCTTGTGTTCTCAAAAGGGGACAAACTCATCCTTTCATCAGGAACTCACTTCCCAGGATAACTAAACCACTTCTGAGATGACAGCATTAATCCAGTCACAAGGGTGGAGTACTTATAACTTAATCACCTCTTAAAAGCCCCACCTCTCAATACTATTGCACTGGGGATTAAGTTTCTAACACATGAATTTTAGGGGATATATTCAAACCACAGTGGGCATAGCATGAGGGATCCTTGTGATGAAACTATTCTGTACTTGATGGGGGTGGTGATTACACAAATCTACACATGTGATAAAAGTTCATAGAACTAAACCCACACAATTGAGTGCATGTAAAAATGGTACAATCTGAATAAGCTCTGTGTATGGTACCAATGTCCATTTCCTTTTTAATATTGTACCACACTTATGCAGGATGTTTCCACTGGGGAAACTGGATGAGGGGTAAACAGGACTTTGCAGCACTGTTTGGTTTGAAATGTACTATAAATTATTTCAAAATAAAAAGTTTGTAAAGGATGTGGGGGTATAACCCAGCAATTTCACTTGTAGGTACATACTTAACTGAAATGAAAACATATATTCGTATAAAACCTTAGATATAAATGTTCATTGCAGTATTATTTATAACAGCCAAAAAGCGGAAACAACCCAATAGCCCACAAACTCATGACTGGAGAAACCTGTGGTATATCCATACAACAGAATGTTATTAGGCAAATAAAAGGAATGAACTACTGATCCATGCTACAAAATGAAATCAGTAAGTCTCGAAAACATTATGCTAAAGTAGAGAAGCCAGTTACAGAAGACCATATATTGCATGATTCCATTTATGTGAAATGTCCAAATTAGGCAAGTCTGTAGAGACTGAAAGTACATTAGTGGCTGCCAAGGGCTGGGAGTGGGGGCTGGGGGATGAGGAATGACTGTAATGTGTATGAGATTTCTTTTTGGAGTATTGAAATATTCTAAAATTAGACAGTGGAGATGGTTGCAATGTAGTGTGAACATACAAAAACCACTGAACTTTAAACAGGTGAAATGTACAGTATATAAAATATACCTCAATGAACCAACCTGACAAAAAGCTGAAGGTTGGGGTGTTAGGTCACAGGACAGGCCCCAGAAAGTGCTTTAGGCTCCTGCACACTGCAGCAGAGCCCTGGTGCCTGATACACTTGGCCCATGGCATTTGACTCGGGCAACACACCAGCCAGATGACCTCCAGCCAGTGAGAAAAGCAAAGGACTGTGTCTGCCTCTGGCTTCACTGCCACCCAAGCCTGCATCTGCACTTCACTTTCTTCTTAGAAACCATACCATATTTCACTGAAGATAAAATGCAGTTGCTAAATACAAATGGAGAAACTTGTGTCTAATATTCTGGTATCATCATCCTGACCCTCTATGATCCAATAAATTTATCTATCAAATTTACAGTAATTATCCTTAATTAGGTTTTATATTTAAAATATAAATATGTAAACATGCTGAATATAACTTTCCCAATAATCAACATCTGAATTAAGACTAGCCTATGGGGTGCATGGAGGCAAAGCCATTCATATGCTGCAGCATGGGCTGGCTTGACTCTCAGTGGCACCGACAGCTTCTAAAGCAGTGGTTCTCAACTATGTTTCTCATACTCACAACAGCTGGCGTCGCTCTGACCTTACCAGACACATGCAAACTCATGGACCCCACCCTGACCTACTGAATCAGAATCTCTGGGGATAGGGCTCTGGAAACTGAGTTTTACAATATCTCCCGGTCATTCATTTGCAAGTTAAAATTTCAGAAGCACTACCCTAAAAAAAAAATGTAAAATAACACTTATTAAATGGTGACAGTTATCAGGAGATTTTTATAGTTCTATCCCATTTGCTGAAAACTCAAGTTTGCAGTAAGTATGGACATACTCCTAGTCAAAATAATAATTGCAACTTTTCCCAAAACCCTAAGTCGATGTATATACTTTTTCTCTCTTCTTTTGTTTTTCCTAGTGATATTAATATTCCTTTTAGGGAAAATAGTCATCAAAAAACCATGTAAGTCAAGAATGTTTCCCAACTCACTTATTTAGTGATCCTACTCTTGGCTAATAATTTTATTATTTTATTACCTGTTGTCTTTCTAGATGTGATCTCTGGAGGCTGTAATCTCTGAATTCAAAGACCACTGATGATTTATAAAGACGTGGCCTTCTCAGAGACCTCTCTGGAAGCCAAAGTGGAAATAGACAGACCAGGGGCAGGAAGATGAGGAGACCATCACAATAATTCCCCTGAGGGAGAACAAAGCCCTGAGCCAGTGAGGGACAATGAAGTCTTTTTAAAAAAGAGAGCTAAGCGTGGCACAGGGACATTTTATGCACACTAGAATTTGAAGACAGCTATTCTGTAGCTTACCTAGGACTCTCTATGTCTGGGTCCCATATGGAAAAAATGATTCAGACATCAAAGAAAAATAGGAATAAATATTCCTTTCTTCTGGGGGAAAATTGTTCACAAATTGATTCAATATTATGGTAAGATTTAAGCCTTATATGTATCTATCACCGTAATCCAAATATTCATTTCAAATTACACAAAGATGCAGTATAAGTTGAGGCTACTACACAATGGAGGGGTATGCAAATGAGGGGGAGAATTACACCCAGCACAAGGAGATGGCAACGGAGCAGATCGCTGTCCCGCATGGAGCTCGGGACACAGCAGTTATCTTTCCATACGATGGTTCCCATTTGATACTCTAGTCACTGTGCGATAGAGCGGTCACCCTTCCATCCCACAGTGCTGCGGCGCGGAGCACAGCGCAGACTCGTCATACACGGGGTCGGGTCTCACACTGCAGCACTGAGCCCGGCAGTGCAGAGGCGAGAGGAGGCTGAGAACAGGCCTGGACTCCGGAGTCTGCTCCCGCCAGAGGAGCTGCTGCCCGGCCCGGCCCGGCTGTGCTCCCCCAGCTCCTCCCGCACAGAGAGGGGAGCGCGCGCATCTGACTCAGATACAGTAGCTATGGAAAAGTAAATACAACATTGGGGGATCTATTTCCATATCGCAGTCTCCAGCGAACTCTCACAAACCTGCCATTGTTCCCTGGATTTAGCTTTCCAAACACAGTTGCTCTTAGCCCTGGAAGTTCTCTAAGGCCTCTGGAAGGATCTAGTCACCTAACTGTGACTTTCTAGCTTTGCACATAACAAAGAAAGCCTTTGGATTGTCGTGATACTTAACTCTTGACAAGCCCTACCCGTGGATGATGCTAATTGTTCTGGCATCTGTTTGGGGCCTGTGACGGGAGCTCATCGCTTTACCCGTTGCTAGGCTGAAAAGGAGAAGTGGAGAGCCTAAATAGGGAGCGACTTTTAATAAGACTGGAAGATGAGGACATTATTTTATTCTTCATTTTATACATAAATAAGCATAAAACAACAACAAAAACCAAGCCTGAGGCTCAGAGAGGTGAAACCACGTGCCCTGCAGGCAGGGCGGTACCAGACTGGCCTCTCCGTCTCCTGAAGCTGACCGGGGCTCTCTGACCACTGCTGTTGTCTTCCATGGAACAAAACCTCGTTAATGTGGACGCTCGAGTGCTGTGAACAGATCAAATCCTCAGTACAGATTGCTGGTTGACTCACACAACTAGGAAATAATATCTGAAGATAAAATAGCACAGCTCACTCAGTGATCCTTGGCTTTGATATAGGAACCTCCATCTGAGGAGGTAGGAGCCCAAGTGAGGCTGCTGACCTCTTTCCCCAGGCAGGAAACACTACACCATGGGAGAGCAGCTCTGCCCTAAGGATCTCCCCGTGCCGGGTCCAGTCCTCCTTCCCCTTACGGCTTCTGGCAGGCCGCACATTCAGAAAAAGATTCGGTCCTTGTTTCACAGGTGCAAGTCTTGACCTTACAACCAAATGTGAATATCCTTGAGAGTAGAGTTTATGGGGCACAGCACAAAGGAGAGTTTTCAGGTCAAGGAGGTTTGAATTAAAAGCCCGGCTTTGCTACTCATGAGTTTTATAAACCTGGCCTCGTCACTGTCCTAAGTTTCAGTTTTCTTAAACACAAAGGAGTGCTAATAGACCTACTTCAGAAGATTTGTAGTGATGGGCTCAGAAACTGATACCCCAAATAATGGTGCTTTGAGGTGCTGAATTGAAGAAGCCTCAAGGTCTCTCTGACCTCTCACCCACCCCCACACTCTCCCAAAACCAGGAAGTTCTCCAAAGTTTCTTTATCTGCCTAAAGTCAGGACCCACCAAAAGCACAATTGTTTTTTTCTTCCTCACCCTGTAAAATCAAAAATGTAACCCCGGCCTCAACAGGCCCTCTGGAAAATAATGTCTGTCTCTCAGGCTCATTCAAATCCCAAAAGGAACTATTTACAAATTAATCTCTGGTCCTGTATCCTTGTATCCATTCATTCTCCCTCCTAACCCTTAACTGCCCCTCAGCAGATTCCTCTTCTCCCTCCTCCCACCACCTGTTTTCCCAGGATAATATATAAGCTTCTGAACCCCACTGGGGTTGTAGGTAATCATTCTGTGGTTCTACCCATGCACATGTTAATAAATTTATATTTCCTTTCCCCCACTAATCTGCCATTGATTTTTCAATGAACCTTTCAATGAACCTTCAAAGGACGAAGGGGCAGTTTTCCTTTGGCCTCTACAGTAGTGAATTTCCAGACTAGTTCACAGTAAGTGCTCAGAAAGAGTCAGTTCCTACCCTTCTTTTAACCCCTCCTTCACGGAAAAGTATAGTCCACATGCATTCAGCAAGTGTTGACTGAGAACATTCCTGAAACTGCATATATTAAAGTAATATAAGGCCATAAGGCAGGAACTGAGATAAGAGTCTAATTTCTACAGAAGAACAGACATAACTAAAAGTCACCAGCCATTGTTCCCTACCATGCCTGCTGCTGTAACCGCTTATTGCTTAAGTGTCACATATCTTTGACAGGGGCAAGATTTGTGACTCCCCAATCACTTCTGTAGATGATAACATTGCTATTGTAAAACCTAAGGCTGGTCTTTAAAATTTGTGACCTCCCCAGTCACTTCTGTAGATTACATTGCTATTGTAAAACCTAAGGCTGGTCTTTGAGATATCTCCCAGACTTTGCATTCAGAGACATTAACTGATGTCAGTCAACTGGAGAAGTGGCCACATGTGGGAATTGATCCAACTGGTCCAGCAACTCTGTACCCAGGAATTGTCTCAGCCAAGAAGACAATTTCTGCTTCTCAACGCTATGAGTTCATCCCCAGCCAAGAAGTAGACCCAATTCCCTAGCCCTTTTCTTGCCAAACCACTTTTTAAAATGTTAGCTCCAAAATTCTGGAGGAGATGGATTTGAGAAATTTCTCCCATCTCCTCGCTTGGCACCTTGTGACATCAAGCTCTTCCTCTGCTGCAACCTCTGGGGTCTCAATATATTGACCTCTGTCTGGGCAGCAGGCAAGGGACTCAGTTGGGCGTAATATTCCCACCCAGGATATAGGCAGCCAGGCCTTGAGGTCCAGCTACATCAGAAATTCCTATCCTGCAAGCATTCTGATCGGGTGGCACCCCCCGATTAGTAAGTGTCCTTCCTATGCCATTTCTGATGTACTCTGCATCTCACTCCTGGTCTGCAATCGCTAGTAACTATAGTGTTCTTTTTGGGATACTAAGAAGAGCAACCAGAATTTCTGTTCTCAAACAGAATAAGAAAGAAATGTACCTGTAAGTATTTACAATGTAGTATGGCATAGTTTATGATGAAGACATGTAGAAAGTCTAGTTTACATTTGGCGAGAAGAATAGCTAGGTCTATGAAAGGTGTGAGTTAGATGATGTTTGAGCTGTGGCTGACAAGCTAAGTAAAAATGTCACAGGTGAACAAGCGATCCTATGGCCTTCCTGGAGAAGGTGGCAACACAGAGGAAGGCTCAGAGGAAGGAGAGCGTGGCATGTGTCAATTATTAAGAGTAGTTTAATGTTGCTTAAGCAGAAATGAGGTGAGACATAGGCCCCACCGCCAGGTATAGCCCTTAGAGATTTCCTATGTGCCATTCTTATTTTCTTTTCTCTCTACCAGATGAATTGAGCTTCCCAAGGACCCGGAAGGAACTGGAGTGACAAGATAGAAGGTATTTGAGTCCCTGTACAACTTCATGTCTCAGCTATCCTGCAGTGTGATGTGAGCAAAAAGGAAACTTTAATTTGGCTAAGCCACTGAGATTTTTGGGCTATTTACCACCTTAGTTAGCCTACCTTTCCCAATACACTTGCTCCTTCAACTTTAGCTCTGTACTGGGAGATTTCTGAGGGCCGGGCCTGCTAACAAGCTTTCTTGTTTATGGATAATGTAAATGAGCTCATACAATGTGAGAGCTTTGCCCAAAGCCCCCTCTGCTGATAAGGGCTGTAGCTGTGAATCTGATGTTAGATTTTTGACTCTATACTCCTTGCTCTCTCCTCTAAATGCTGAAAACAACAAACACTCATAAAATAGTTATATTGTGGTCATAAGTTTTCAAAATTGGTCTCAACTACACAGAGTAATAAGGGAAAATCCTAGTGAAAGTTCTCTGATGACATCTTTGAAATAATTACCCAGTATTTATCTGTCTATATTTTACTATCATTTTTTTTCCTGAGTCCAGAATCCTCTGTGCAGATGCCATGGTAAAATAATGAATATTTTTGCATTTACACACCATAAAAATTGTCTTTCTCTGTGAATTGGTGACTGTCTATGTTTTTAAAACTGTGAGAAAGATACTTTACAATGAAAAATTTGTGTCTTTTACTCTGTGTAGTTCATATGATATTTGACAAGGAGATTAACTAAAGTGCCCCGAGCCACTCTTATATTTATTTTTTGTTACCCAAGATATCTCATGTTAGTGCAACATGAGATACTCATTTCCAGATTAAATGCAAAACCCACTGTAAGTCTTCCTACTAGATTATGCTTAGAGGTTCCTTCTTATTATCACAATGTTCAAAGAATACTAATTTCCATGCAACAACATGACCACCAGTGAGAAAACTGAAACACAAATCTCTGGGCTAGAGTTGAATCTGTTGTAAAACTAATAAAGCTGAAACTTCAGAATCTCTTTGCAAAACTCTGAACAGTATCCTAGCAATGTGTTTACGAGGTTATGCCTTTGGTAAATTGTGTATCAGTGGAGGTTCAATCAGAGAAACAGACACTTAGGAGATACACAAGGATCTTTGGGGAGGGTCTGACCTGCTGCAATTGCGAAGGTGGTGCAGTGGGCTCTGGAAGCCTGTTGTCCTTGGTCAGGTGCTGAAGCGTGAAGACCAGTGGAGAAGGGAAGGTGAATGTGAGGTGGGGAGCGAGGGCAAGCTGGAATAAGTAAGCACGTGCTGAGCCAGAACAGGCTGAAACCCATGACACTTTCTGTTGTTGTTGATCTTAGTGACATCAGTATTCTGCAAAAGCTGGGGCCCTTTGTCATGGAGTTAAATGCACACACCTGGCTCAGGACTTAGAGGGGCTGAAGCAGGATCTAGGGAAGGTGGAGCAGTTCCAGGTGCAGACACTGCCACAGGCCAGCACGGTGAGTCACCAAAATAGCAGCAGAGTGTGTGGAGGACTGCTGCCTCCCTCCCACCTTCCAAGCCTCCAGGTATCTCTCCTGTGGCTCCCCTTAACTAGAAATATACAGAAAAGAAAATTTTGGGGAATAAAGCTCAGCAGAACTGTGTCAATACATTATAAAGCCATCAAACTTGGCAAAAATAAGTTATTTTAATTACAATCAGTTAAAATAAGATATTGAACTGCAACTGGCTAATATTACTGTCACTGTCTCTTTCCCCTGCCCTGCCCATGACTGCACTCCTCATGCCAGGGAGCACTGGAGAAGCCACCGGAACTTTTAGAATCTAGTTAGGGGAAATTATGCTGTGGATGCATGTTTGTCTAGATTGGTGGGATACAACCATGCCGTTTGTATGCAGATGGTTAAGCTGTCGTTAGCCATTGCATTTTAGGAGTAGTTCTCATGAATATTCCTGCTAGTTCCTAGGCAAATTCATCCAGCATCATAACAAAATGTTGCAAGGCCCAAGGTCATCTCTCCAGGGAGATGTCTCCTGCAGCACCCAGCATATCCAGAGTATTGTAAAATTGTGTCAGCAAGTTAATAAAAAATACTATGTTGTTTAAAAATTTGGAAATATCTGTGGTACTTGTCTCTTTTCTAAAAAGTCATTTGTAATGATTTATTTTCTAAAAATATTAATAATTTAGAAAAAAATAAATTGGACGCCTTCCCCCTGATCTGCCCCAGCTCAGAGCACAGAACTGAGCAGGGCATTGGCACCGGCCGGCCATTACTTCCCGGGTCATCAAGCCCAACGGGCAGCCTCCTTTTGGCAGGACGCGTCCGCGCCGCTGCCCCAGGCAAGCAGGAGCCCTGCACTCCCAACTTAGGGTTTGCTTGGTGTCCGAAGATCTTCATCCTGCCTTTCCACTTCCAGACTTTGGATTTCGTTTTTCTTTTGTTTTTTATCAGAAATCTTGAGTTAGCGCTCTCCTTAGGGAACCACTGTAAATGGATAGTTTGGCAAAGGAAATCAGCCCACCTCTTAGAGCCGAACGCTGGTTTCCGGAGTGAGCAGAGCCAGGCGGGCAGCAGTCACCCCCACTAGAATATGGCCCTGCGAGGCTGCTTTCCATCCGCATGTGTTATGCATGTCCTACCCACATGCCTACAAACGACAAGGGAAAGCCACCAAAGCCTTCTGACCCCAAGAAAACGAGCTCGTGCTGGGTGGCAAGTAACTGCTCGCCACTGGAAACGTCACCAGGTTTACACAGCGAGTTCAATTTATAGTCTTTCCAGATCGCTTGCATCTCAATCTTTCAAGATTCATTCTAAGGCAGATTCAAAGCAGAGAGATATTGCACTATCTGTTTCCACAGTAATTTAAAATCCTACTCTCGGGCCCTGCCTCCGTGTCTGTAAAAGAGCCCCAGCTTCAGAATGCCTGTCTTTCTTTGACTTGAGAATAGGCTCCCTGTAGCACTATTTATACAGCAACATGACTGTCACCTTCGGGGAAGGTGTCCTGTGGGACAATGGAGCAGTTTCTCTCTTCCTGGGGACCCATTACGTGCGTGTATAGCAGCGCCGTCCTGCCCCGCTCTCCGCGGGCGCCGCTCACACCGCTTCCCACAGGCTCGCCTTGCACGGTGGCCGTTCACCTCTCTGCCGGCCGGAGAGGTCTTCGCGTTTGAAGGGTCTCCCGACTGATCATTACCTGTGTGCTTTCCCTTTTTGTTCCATTTCAGCTTCCTGAAAACTTAAATCTGAAGTTGCCCAATTTTTGCTCCAACTCTCAAATACTTTTTCTCAGCCGCTGCCGCCTGAACTCTGCCTAACCTTCACCAATATTCCACAAAGTCCTTAATGAGATTGTTTTATGTTGTCGTGCTAGAAAATTGAAAATGAAAGAGCTTTGATTTCTTAGCAGAGGAATCACATAGGGGAATCTGTGCACTCACTTTTATTCTTTATCTTCTAATTAGAGGATTGGACTTTGTAAAGCAGGAAGAATGAGGAGACTGGAGACGATCACAAAGGCATTATTTCAGCTCTCACTTTCTTCCCTCTTTCACTTTTATTCCCACCTTACCATGATTTTAATTTAAAATTAAGAAACCTGAAATGATCTTTTCTAATAGAGAAATAAAAAGACTCATGTTCTTCAGAGAATAATTTTGAAGAATTGGAAAGTATGAAAGAAGATATTCCCACCCCAGATGGCTAGTGACTTCCAGCCTGGCTGCGCCTGCCCACTGCCACCTCGGCAGGTATTTCACTGTGGTCCATCCGGTGACCTGGGCCCCTCATTGGCCCCAATCCCAATTTGTGTTCCTCCCACCATGTCCAGCAACACCCCGTGACCCTGTAGTGAGAGCCTTCGAGGAGCCAGACACTCCCTGCCAGGGTTCCCATCCCTCCCCGTGTCCTCCCCACCTATTTCAAATACCCACTTCCTGCAGGGACCAGCTTCTCCTCACTTTGCATAAAGATGCCCTGACTTTAGGACATCCCATATTTTTCTGAACTTTTCAATCATATTTATTCCACATATTTAACAAAGAATCAAGTGCCACCTTGGAAATCACTCCATATGCCTAGATTTTGTCCTCTTGACTTCTTAGGGCGAAACTATGCACACCCTCACACACACACTTAACACACACGTCTGTATATACGGATGTACAGATATAGGAATAGATAAATGAGGAGGGAGAGAGAGAGAGAGAGAGAGAGACTACATGCCTTCTAGCATCACGCCCAAATGGAACTCTTGGGCATATTGGGGACTGTGTGGAGGAGGGCCAAACATTCTTAGAGCTCTTGTACCATTTGCTAAGCACCATCAGGCCTTTAAATAACATTATTTTTATTTTCTCAAGAAATAATGATCAGACTGGCAAAAATCCAGACATTTGACAGTACTCTTTGTTAGCGAGTCTGTGGGGAAACTGATAATTTCTTGCATTGCGATTGAGTCAATTTGGCGATATGCAGCAAAATCACATCTAACCTTTGACCCAGCAATCCCTCTTCTGGGAATTTAACCTACAGTTATTCTTGCAAGTGTGTGAAGTGACATATATTCAAGTTTATTTACTGTGCTTTTATTTGCATGAGATTAAAAAAATTTTAAAAAGCTCATCAATTGAGGCTTCAAGCAACTAGAAGTGATGAAACTCTGTGCTGATATGGAAAGATAAGTTCTAAGATAGATTGTTATGTGAAAAAAGCAAAGTGTAAAACAGTACATGTGATTACATTTGCATTTGCTTGTATTCCTATGAAGAAATCAAAGTAGAAGATCCAAGTTACTTGTTATAGGATTGGGAAAGGTCAGGCAGAATAAAGACAGGGGTGGAAATACAGGTTCTCACTGCACATCTTTTTATATGCATTGATTTGTAACCCAGGTGAACATATTATCTATTCAAAATTTTATTTTAAAAAATTCAGGCATTGTTTGTTAATATACTTTAAAATAGATTCTTAAAATCTGTAGAGAGAATTGCAGTCTAGACAAGATGGTATAGACTCATTTCCCCCTGATATTCCCTATGAATTACAACTATAAGCCTGGAAAATAATGCAAAAGGCAACCAAGGAGAACTCTAAAATGTGGAAAGAGGAAAGCAACGTGGTTTGGGAGCTCAGGACGGAAGAGATAACCATGGTATCAGTGCATCTACACTCCCCACCTGACCCAAGAAGGTTTCTCAAGCCTGGAAATTTCTTGACCCTTATCTAGCAAGAACCTAGGAGCATCATCCCTCCCTTCCCCACACACTAGACGGAAAGGGAGCACCTCTGATAACACAGTTGAACCTGGAGGTACCAACAAGGGACTCCACTGGGAGCCCCACTACTAGTAAGTAGCCAGGGACGTGACCTGCACTGACACTGGCCCTCCTCTCCATCTCCAAGAGATGCTGGGGAAACCAGAAAGCACCTGCAGGACAGATCCTGCCACAAAAGCAGGCAGCCGGTGCAGGAAGCCTGAGTATCGGCTGCTCTGTCCAGAAACACAGACTGTGGTACATGCCCTGAATACTACTGAGAAGAAAAAGAAAAAAAAGGCAACAACTTGGATGAATCTTCAGGGGATTATGCAGAACAAAAAAGCCAATTCCACCCCTACCTCCCTTCCCCTCTCACAAGCCTTTCCTGCCACTAGCCTTATGTACAGGAGGATTTTTAGGAGAAATCTCATCTTTGAATGAAGATTGAAATATTGATGCTCATCTGAAACTGGGCCCTTCTACTTGCAATGAGCTTATGTTTTGTGAAATAAAGAAATCATGAGAAGGTGTATCACCTAAAAGTGAGAATCAGAACCCTGAGTCTTGCCCAAAATTGTATCCAAAGGCAGGATAAAATTATTCCCACTAAATAAAATTTAAAGAAAGAGTAGGAGACAAATAAAGACTTGTGTTTTGATTGCATAAGATATCACGTGTATAGCACCTTAGTCAATGCAAGGTAACATTATGACCAATGTTATCATTAAGGTGCTACACAAACTTAAATGACATCAGTTGTACACAGGAGAGTTGTACTAAGACAGAAGTATAACTAATTGTGGTTTTAAAAGATGAGTATAGGTGCCAAGTTGACCAGAGGAGTGGACTGTGATGATCAGTGTTACGTGTCGACTAGGCTAGACTACAGTGCCCAGTTATTCAATCGAACACTAATCCAGGTGTTGCTGTGAAGATATTTTGTAGATGTGATTAAATTCCATAATCAGTTGACTTAGGAAAGGGAGATTATCCCAGAAAACCTGGGTAAACCTGCTTTGATCAGCTGGGCATCCTGAAGGGCAGGGTGGAGGCTCCCTGAAGAAGAGCATCTCACCTGTGTGGAAGGCAGCTGGCCCTCATGCCCTGGGCTCCCGGTCTGCCCTTCTTAACTGCTTGCCTTTTGAACTTAGGACTTGTCTAGCCAGCTCCCACATTCACGTGGGGCAATTTCCTGCAATAAAGCCCTTAATGTATTTTCCTACAGGTTCTGTCTCTCTGCTTGAACTCTGATGCCAATTTTGTCTGTCATCGTTTTTCTTCTCCATTAATAAGAACCCCCAATCTATGAAGTTAGTCTCCTTACCCCAACTTTAACCAAGTTCATGTCACTCGGATTCCTGGCCCTTCGTCACTGCCTGGCTGTGCAGATCCCACTCAAGCTAACGAGTGTGACTCAAATCCAACATTGTCAGCATTTCCTTCTTCGTGCCTCATCTCTTTTGGTGTGGTGCCTATATTTTGACCATTTTCTGTATTCAATTTAGCCTTTGACCAGGTACGATCTCATAGTATTTTCTTAGTATATAATGCAGTCCCCCCCATATTCCTGCTAATTTTAAAATCCTTGGGAACAAGTATCAGATAGATCTCCAGTTGCTCAAGTGTCACCCACCATGCTTGGCTCCCTGTTGGACCCAGAGCAGATACTTATTTACGTATGTCTGATATCAATATGTATCCATGGATGAGTGACTCAGAAAGAGGAGAGATTTACAGGAATTGGTGCTGAATGAAACTAAGTATCTCAGTGAAATCCCAACATAACAGCAGCCAAAATTAAGTGTGGAATCAGCTATGTGCACAGATTTGGGGCTGGATTAGAATTATAAGTATGCCACATGCCAATTAATAGAAGTAAAAACAGTTTCTTGTTTTGATTATTATTTCCTAAGTGTTTTCTGAATCCAGTGATTTCAGGAACTATGGAGGCCACCAACATTGTATTTCATTTCAGGCGATTCAGGTGTGATAGTGGCAGAAAGAAAAAAAATGAAGGTGAGTCCTGTTCTTCGGGGGACTCCTCAAAGCTCAGTAGTGGGATCTTAAATGGCAGGTTCTCCATACTAGGATCATTGAGGACCCAAATAAAACTAGCTAGAGAACATTAGAAGGTGTATTTTACCTCCTAAAAGAAACAAATCTTCTAGCTACCAGAGAAGCACAGTGCTGGCAGGAGGTATTGATTAACCTGTTTGCAGATCAGCAACTTGAGAAAGGATGCAAGAAAACACACGCTCGTACTCAAGGTTCCCTTCCAAACATAGAAATTGGCATTTGTTACTAATCCAAAAGCTATCCACAGATACCAGAAAATGCAGAGGTGTAGAGGGCTGGTGAAGCAAAGTAGGACAACTCACTAGAGCACCTCCTATCTAGGCACTACATCCTGTGCTCTCCGTGTGATCTCTCACTAAGTCATCAAAAAATCCTGAGACATAGATATCACTATCCCCATATTTAGAGATGAGAGCACCAAGGCTCAGAGAAGTTGAGTAATTTTCCCCCAAGTCACTCCCTTAGTAATTGCTAGCGCCTAGAATTGAACCCCAAACAGCCTAATGTTCAAAAACAGCTCTTTTTTCATGCTTCATCTCCATAAAACAAAAACCTAAACCAAACAGGCTTTGTTCTATATGTTTTGATTATCCCTTAGTGATGTCATTTGACTGAAGACTCCTGTTAAGTAGAAGCCAGAGAGCGCAGGGCCTCCCCTGATGGCCCGTGAGCTCCAAGCTTCCTGGTCTGCATAACAGTTATTCCATCGAAAGCCCATGTAGACAACATGCAGTAATACAATCAAATGTTAACAGCCAGAAACACGCGCTCCCTCCTCCAGCCATCGTGACAGCAGAATTGAGGAGACAGGAGCAAGGGGGTGATTGCCAGGGTCTCCATCATCACATTAGCCGCCGTCAGGAGTTCTGCGTGGCAGAAACTGACTTTGACAACTCCTTTGCTGACAGACTAATAAACTCAGTTGCATGTCCTGCTATAACAACAGATGGTTTTATTTCCTTTTTATGTTTTCTACGTATAGTACTTATCCAAAAGTCCTATTTATGCTAGTATCTTAAAATTGCATACTACAGCTATGCCACTGAAGGATGATTTACAAGCCAGTTTGAAAGCTGTCAGGGATGGGGTGTGGGGATCCTTAAGAAACATGCTTTAAATAAAAAGCAGTAGCCTCAGCTGGTTCATCAAATTAAGAATGGGGAGTCTCTCTGCATGAAGGCTAAAGGGAAAGCCTGACAGAGGCTGTGGGTGTCATCTCATTAACTCTCTTTCACTCTCCTTCAATAAGGAGGGTCTGCAAGCACATTTCAAGGAAATGCCAATACGTTGAAAATTGGAGCTTTATTCTCTCAACATTTACTTTGCATGAGCAATGTTCCAGACCTGGTGCTGGGTGTTAGGAACACAAACAAGAAAAGCCGAAGTATCTGAACTCAAGGAGTTCAAACTAACACCAGAGAAATACCAAAAGTCAACTATGGCAACTGCGTATGCACATGGAGGTGATACTTGAGCAGAGTGTTGATTAGAATAGAGAATTATCTGGAAGACAAGTCAGAAAGAATATTCTAGGAAGAAACAACTGCAAGGCCAAAAGATGGGAACAGTAAAAAGAACCCGATGTGCTCGGGTCCATCAGAACTGCCATGACATGGACACCTACGGGGCCACTGCTTCAAGTAAGGAAGGCCCTCACTTACAGAGCTCTAATAGCAAGGTCTTTTTAAAATTAAGATTATGGAGAGCCACCAAAAAAATATGAAGCAGGGCAATGATATAATCAAAGTTGCTACAAAAACTAAATTTTAAAATAACTCTGGAATTTCACTAACAACCAGTGACCTTGTCTAGAGCATAAGATAGCTGAAGAATCTTGGAAGAAGTCGCAATATTCAGGTTTTTGTCCTACTAGAGCCTTGTCACTGAATGTCCTTGGGCTCTCATTACTAAACTGCTCTGAATCTCATGTCTTTCCTCTGCTCATTAGAGAAAAGAATACCCACCTTGTCCCTCTGCAAGGTTGCAGTGGGAACAAAATAATGTAAATACATAAGAAGGAACCTATGAGGAAGGGTTATGATCATACTTGTCAGAGAGATTTCACGCCCATTGATTCATGAATTTATCTCAATAGCACTAAAGGGCAGATTCTATTATTTTCCCTTGAATATGGCACCAGATTCTATTATTTTCCCTTGAGGATGGCACAGTGAGGCTCAACTTGCTGAAATAACTTGCCATAGTTCACAGTGTTATTGTGCTACAGAATTTTAATGAATGAAGAAATATTTTCTGAATTTTGTCTCTGAATTACATAGTCAAAGTATTTTTGCAAGATTCAGAGTAAACACAATGGAAATTCCTCTATTTCATGGTAGTTTAGACAGTCAAGTCAGTAATGATTTAAAATCAAACTGATAACCTGTACAGAACAATCACAGCATCTCTGCATTTTTCTTGCTCACCACTCTCAGGACTCTCTGAGTTGACCCAATCCGAATGGAAGCACCAGCAATTCAACCCCCAAAAGGCTTCAGGGGAAATCTGTAAGAGCTCTACGTATCCAGGACCCTTATAAAACACCCCTCATATGTTAACTTGTTTTACTTTTAAAGCCTATTTGCGGTGATAATGTGAATGAACACTTGCTGTTTTCGATAGATAAGAGATGGAATATTTGATTTGTGCAAATGTTATTCTGGGCTAGAATATAAGAAAATTGTTAATGTAAGAAATAGAAACTATAAACTGTGATTCTAACACACCATAGTGAGTCAACACACCCATCCTGAGTCCTGCCACTAAAGAAAATTGAACAGTGGCTCACGCCTGTAATCCTAGCACTCTAGGAGGCTAAGGCGGGTGGATCGCTTGAGCTCAGGAGTTCAAGACCAGCTTGAGCAAGAGCAAGACCCCATC
>VBSM01003199.1:10464714-10486910 GCA_008086735.1 Cheirogaleus medius | reverse complement strand
AAAAAAGAAAGAAAGAAAGAAAAGAAAATTGAAATCATCTTTCTTAGTAAGCATGTATATAATCCATGTATAATCCACATTGTACTTATGAGAAATAATGGGTTACAAAAACAGTGACTTGCCTAAGGTCATTTGTGGCAGAGAGAATCCAACTCACGCATCCTGAGCCCATCCTGGGGTTCTATTGGTGACATTGTTCTGGTTCTTCCACTGACGACAACACCTGTGCCAAAACCTAATCTCTGTTTAGTAGTATTCAGTGGAAAAAGTGTTCCTACGGCCAAACGATTTGGTAAATCATCTGATACCTTTTATGTGAAAAATATTCCTAAACTTCATGGAAAATAATTTCAAAATTTATAATAGATACCATTCAGCTTGTAAATACCCAATGTCACATACTGTGCCAGACGTGTTCTGTCCCTGGCCTCTCATCTGCATAATAACCAAGTAAAGAAGTTACCATTATTTTAGAGATGAATCAACTGAGGCTGAAAGTAGTTAAATAATTTGTCCAATGCTGGAGAGCTATCAATAACTCCGATCTGTTTGCACCCAAAGTGGAAGCCCAGAGGAAAAATATGTCTTCATACACTGAGCATAATATGTAGGAATATTACAGATTACTTCTTGCTCATGAGACATGCTAGGGCTTTGTATTTCACTAGAAATTAGTCTTTTGTTGAT
Source organism: Cheirogaleus medius (assembly GCA_008086735.1). NCBI lineage: Eukaryota > Metazoa > Chordata > Mammalia > Primates > Cheirogaleidae > Cheirogaleus > Cheirogaleus medius. The sequence goes on along the minus strand of VBSM01003199.1, from coordinate 10,486,223 downwards.
TGAAATACATTAGAAATAAGTGATCACTGTTCTTGCTTAATGTTCAAAGTAAATATCAATAATTCTCCAAAGGAAGGCAACATCAACAATTAAATTATCTTCAGTTAATTATCTTCTCTCCTATTTTGGAATATTTTGTTGCTTCTAGGGCTTTAGAACAAAGCTAAAACTTGTGATTACATTTCTTGCACTTTGCCAACACAGTGTAAGTATTTGAAGTTGGCTTTACTTCAATGAACAAAAAGATGGGAGAGGATGGAGGGAGAGACATAAAGGAAGAGGACAGAAAGAACAAATAAAACAAAGTAACATGTTGAAGATGACTGTGGGAAAGTCTTAAATCACTGAGATGTATTCAAAAGGAAGAAAATCAATCCAAGGTGAATATTTCTTTTGTTCCTCTCCCTCTCTGATAAGAAGGCTTTCCATCAGTTTTGCTTTTAAGCCCTGCTGTGTTCCGTAAGATATTTGAGAGCGCTCTTCTTTCCACTTAGAGATGTCGTGATGCAATGAGAAAATGCTTGCAAGTTATCTAGAATTGAGCTCAAATCCCACATCCACCAGTGCTGTGACTTTAAGCATTTTGACCATAAAAAAATGTTTACATTCATTCATAGTCTACGATGTGGTCTCAGTCAGAGCCGAGTATGCAAAGAGGAATGCACAGGAAGTTTGGGAGGGAAAGCAGAGCCAGACCATTGTGATCTGGCAGAGTAAGCGCCACGTGAGAGGACGCTGAGGAGCAGGAGGAGCGGGAGGAGCACTGTCTAAGCGAGGTTCCCGTGGGCGTCTGCAGGAGTTGACAGGCTCCTCAGGTAAGGGAAGCAGGAAGAAGTCTTTCTGATCCAGAGATTCGCAAATGTGAAGACCCAGTTGTTTGAAGAACTGCCATAGTCTCACAGGGTCGGAGCTGAGGAGCCAAGGTGGCCTCAGAAAGTGAGATGACATATACCGAGCACCAAGTACAGTTCCGACACTGACATGGGCTCAGTGAATGTCGGTTATTCCCCGCCCCCTCGGTTGGTGCCTCGGGTGAACCCCAAACACCCACCACGCTCACCCTTATTATGGCTCCTTCCTTTGTATCTCACCTTGAAAAACCCCCTCCTGAGACTTCCCTGTCTCCTGCAACCTGGCCCTGTGTACAGGCCCAGTCACTCCTCGTGGAGGACGTGCATATTCAGTTCAGGCTGCTTGGATCTCTCCCTTCACGGAGCAGCATCCCCTCAGAGTCAGTCCTGTGCGCTCAGGTGCACACTGCATTACCTGGCGTTACCCGCTTATTAATGGACTCAAGGATGTTGGTCTTTTCTCCCAAAGGAGAATGAACCCCTCTCCATCTCAGGGGATGCTTTTGAATCACCTGTACCCTGCCGACACCTAAGAGAGGCATCAGCCACCAAGTTCTCTTGGAACAGCAAATGCCAATGTATTCCAATTCTGCTCCAGTCACAGGATACCCGTATAAAAATGGTTTCCTTTTCCCTTTTTCTTTCTTTTTTTGTGCTTTTCTTCAACTTCTTTTTTAAATGTCCATCCAGGCACTCAACAATTACCAACCATTATTAAGGAATAGTAATCTGGGGAATACCATGTACATTTATGTGTATAGTCTATTCCTGAAACACTCACATTCTACCTTTTAGGTTACACTTTTTCTTTGTATTTACTTTAATTTTTTTCTCATTGGTCCTTCTTGATGATGGCTCAGATGTACCTCTTCTCAGGTCCCTTAAAATGTTTTACTTTTCAGCTTCCACCCTTGGGATTACCCCACCTGACTGACTTCATCTACTCAGAAAGCTTCAGCCACTATATGCCCACTGGTTCTGATCTTCTCCTTGGACTTCACCTGGAGTATTCTGGCTAATTCTGCCCAGTGGGCACCTTTCCAGGCAAACACTGTGCCCCACACTGAACAGTGACAGCATCTGCTAAACTCCTTCCCTTCCTGCATGTCCTCTATCTATTCAGACAGTAGCTCACATGCAACAAGGACTTTGCATTAACCAGGTACCATGCCAAATACTTTATAGACATCACGTTACACAATCCTTACAGTATTTCCATGAGATTATTGCTGTCATAGCCCCATATCACAGATGAGGAAGTTAAAGCACATATAGCTCACACAGCTTGTCCTAGGTCACACGTCCTGTAAGCTGCAGGGCTTGACACTGCCTGTCACACTGAGCCAGACCTCAGCACTTAGTTACCACAGTCTTCATCCATGAAGTCTTCCTAGCTAAAAGGCTAAAAAGTCATCCTTCTCTCTATGTTCAATTTGTCTTCAAGACTCCTTGATCCAATTTTAGATATGCCTTTCACACCGGGTCCTGCTTTCTAGCTTGTCCTGATTGTCATTATTTGCTGCCCACACAATTGCAAATAGCATCCAGTATCTCTCCCTTGCCGCCACATCTTCCAACTTCAGTACTTACTCCACGGTACCAGCACAATTATATTTCCAAAGAGAAACCAACAAACACAGCAAACAACAAAACAAATATTAGCCACTCAATCCTCAACAGGAAAATGAAACCAACAAACTGTGGCTGGCTACCAGTTGCCCAGTGGAAAAGCAAACTCTTTCTCAATTTATCACCTGCCTTCTCTGGCTGTGTTTCCCACATCTCCATCTTCCCGCCTTTCATCGTAGAGTCCAGCTGCGCCAGCCATCTCATAGCCCCTCCTTGCCGCACGACATGTCACGTCTCTCTTCCTTTGTACATGCTGCTCACTCTTCCCGGACGGCCGTTCTCCTGGCACTTCTTGCCCGTCCTTCAAGTCTGTTCACAGGTCAGTTTTTCTGAAAGCTTTCTCACCTTCTTGAGAAAGTGATAGTGCTCTTGCCCCAGTAACTCAACATTACTGTGTGCATGTACCTCATAAACTCATTTATCTATTTGTTCACACATCAAAGAGTGGATATCTACTATGTGCCAGGGAGTAGACCAGGGGCAAGAGACACAGGAAAGATTCCGACTTTATCCTGTCCTTACTGAGTTCTCATCTAATGGCACACTGAATTATTTTATTTCTACTTAATTTTCTGTCTCATCATTTCCATAACAGGCACTGTTGACAGTGGCTTGCATGTGGTTAGTACAAATATAAGTATGACAGAGCTTCTTCTTTAAAGAAGTGTACACTCTCAGGAGGGGAGTTAACATGAATAAAAATAATGATGACACAAAGGCTGTGGTTAGTGTCATAAGACAAAGCAGGGTGTGGATTTAACAATTTGTATTTCTTCTTCCTCCTCTTCTTCATGTGTCTAGTTGCAGCTGAGAACAATCTGCTGATGGCACTGAGGGCTAATAATGGAGATGGATTTTTTTAGATCCTGATAAGAAACTCATGGAATAATATTAGGATATGCACTAAGCTAAGAGATATGAGCAATATTTTAAAATAAATCTTATTACCAGGATCCTCTACCCTCTCCAAAATTTATTTTAGCAACACATATGCTATGCAGTCAGAGGACCATTTGCCTACTGTTAAACCAAGTACTATCCCTCTGTGATGACTACTGTAGAGTCTGATAGCCAGACAACTTGATATGCTTCCAATCGATACCTGGCTATTGACTGCCCAATGGAAGAAGCACTACATCAGGCTTGGGAGAGGAAGAAAGCTGACATTCTCTTGAAAAGCTGAAAAATGAGCTAAAGGGCATTGTTAGGGTGTCAGAGAAGCTGCACTGTGAAAAGGGATTAGCAGAGGCTGAGAAATGGTGAAGGGACCTTGAGCAGGGCCCACGTGAATGTCGTCAGACAAAGATATTGAGAAGATCAAGGACAGCCCCACATGAGAGGACATGTATAGAGGATGATAAGTAAGTATTTGAATCATTTATTGAATCTGTGAAATGTGAGAATAATCATTAAATTCATAGTTACTGATACCAGATGTGCCTTCAAAAGGTACTTGTTGAGTGATGAAAGAGAATTCGGTGGAAATAATCTTACTCCTATTATACAAGTCATCTAAAAAAACCCACTTTTAAAAAAAAATCTGGAGCTCACCATGAGGGTCAATGGTAACATTCATCTCAATATGCAACTCGTACCGAAAAAAGATAGGCCGAATAGTTTTGTACGTTACAGTAAATAATTCTTGCAGAGAAGGTGAAACAAGATCTCAGAAAATAGTGATCAGGGTATAAACTATACTAAGAGTTTAGGAAGGCAAGTTGGAAACACGAATCAAGGCCCTTAAAACTACTCAAAATCTTTTGCTCAATAATGACATTTCTGAGGCTAGTTCAAGCAAATAATAGAACTTGTGAGGTTAAAATTACTTAAGCACAAAGATGCTCAAGATTGTGTTAATTACAATAATAAATATTTGGAAACAACAGAGGACCCCTCCCCCATAAAATATTAAAATGGGTGAGTATAAAAACAAAAATGTCACTGGACTCTTTATTTATTTATTTATTTATTTATTCTTTCTTCTTACACACATTTTTATTTTTATTTATTTATTTTTTTAAATTTTTTTTTATTTCAGCATATTATGGGGGTACAAATGTTAAGGTTACGTATATTGCCCATGTTCCCCCCATGGACTCTTTCTTATGTAATTATTAAAGTGATATTTTTAGATGTTGCAATGGCATGTGAAAAGCTTTGGGAAGTGTACTCTGATTTTTTTCTAGGGGAAAGTGCTTTACAGGAATCCCATCTGGGTTTCAGGAACGAATGGCTAGAGTCATTCATGTTTTCCTTACTGGAGTCAGACACTTGCAGTGCCCCACAACACAGCTGACACAGGCCTACCATCACGCCTTAGCCCTTGGCAATTGCCCTGTTTTCAGTAGTCTTCACTTTTCCTTTCATCTATTCCAATTTTCACTGTCATTCAACTCCTAAGTCATTCTACTTCCTTCCATAGTGCTTTCCTGATTATTCTAGAACACAGAAACTTTTCACCTTTCAGTCTTGTAGAACTGCATTTTCCATTATGATCTCACACTTTCCTACTGCCTCAAGCAATATAAGGAAGTCATGAATGTCCCATCACCAAGTTTATATACAGAAGTCTTACTTGTTTGAGAGAAGAAATAAGATGTAGGGATTAAAACTCTGGCATCTGCAGCCATATTCCCTTGGCTACAGTCCCAGCCTCCACCATTTACTACCTGTGCAGCTTTGTGGAAGCTATATAACTTCTCCATGCCTCAATGTCCTCATCTGTAAAATGGGGATAATAATACTATTCATCTCACTCTATCATTTTGTTGATATATAGATTTCTATCTAATCTCCCACAGTCAAAACCTGTTCCTTTAAATCTTAATTTGTATTCCTAATAAGGTGGACATGATATACACTGAGCAAGATAAACCCTGACTACTTAGCAGTTTGGCTTCAATTATGCAACCTTATACAGCTGACTCTGGTGGTAACTGACTCTGGTGATCTGAAGGCACTGAACCTTGCTTGGGTTGCCAGGGCTCGATCTGGCCTGCAAGCACTGTTTACCTCTGTTGAATAGGATACAACCTCAAGTAGAAATTTCCTAACCCTAACAACATACAACAACATAAAATAGTGTCCAGTGGCACTTTCTGGGGCAAGTGATGGCCCAAGTTTTCTCCTCATACAGGGAAGCTGCCACAGATTGAATAGGAATTGCCCACACACTCAGCACCTCCTTCTTAAAGTGGCGATTCTGAAAAATGTGTGTTTGAAAAGTGACCTAACATACATACCCAAGTTTGTATGTGTCTTCAGCTAAGGAGGAAAGAAAATTGAGAAGGAATGAAAATATCTCCACTTTCAACAGTAGCCTAAAAGTGTCTAAAGACTGGCAGGGTCCACGTTGCCGTTCCATAGAGAGTCCACCGTGCCGTCCCTCACGCAGCCTCCTCCCTTATCCACAAGGCTGGACAAAAGGAAGTTAACCCCTCTGCCCTAAGTCAGTCCTGTCGGTTCACATTTACTAAATAAAAAGTACCAATATAAAAACAAAACAAAATGCCTATCTTCAAAGAGCTTGAGAAAACTAAGGGAATACTCAAGAAATGATCAGTTTTACATATTATAATTATTTTCTCCATCTCAAGAATTTGCATTTACTGTTCCGATTGTGGACCATTGCTTCAATGAAACATGTCTCAACACGCCAGGATTCTGTCATTTCCACAGAGCGGGACTGCAGGCTAGCTGGTTTTTGTTTCTCCCTGGGGGCATCCTGGGTGCCATCTGCATTTCAGCAGCTCTCACGCTGCTGTCCCTGTGGGGCACATGCCTGCTGAGGGCATGAAAGCACCGATTGATTCCGTCAATTTAAAAAGTGACTCAAAACAATAGTCCTCACCCAATCAAAGGACGAGGAAATTAATTAGAGGGAGGACAAATTTTTGAGTTGCACGGACATCTAAGGTGTGCTTGCCAAACGTCACAGATATCCAAGTGCTTTTGATTTGTCCTGGCTGGGTGCCCAGAAGGGAAGACAAAGTTTCACAAAGTTGCAGCTCACAATGTAGGCAATGAGCAATTTCACAGAAAGGGAAATGGGAAGGTGTTAAAAAAATGATATTTTTAAGGCTTTGTATGTTGAGTATCTTGCTCATCAGCCTTGACAGTGTTCCTTTAAAAATCAGCACTTCACCTCCATTGATTTTCAACTTCACACTTTTTTTTAAAAAAAGCTAGAAATTTTCTATTTTTAGCCTGATAGATGGAGTAAATTAAAGGAGAGCAGCATCCATAGAAATGAACTCCTCAAAAAATTGTTACATTACTTTTGGAGAAAATGAGCAGAATAAAGGAATGTCATACTGTGATTTGGCTGAAATTTGATTTGCTTTGACTTAAATCTTCTTCAGGGTTCTGCCGTCTGGCTATTAAACGAACGTCCGTTCCAGCTTCCTCTGCGCACTCACAGCAGCTCTGCCCTGACACCCGGCAGTCCTGTGTGTGGCCTTGCAGCAGCTCTGCACAGGTACACGCTGTTCTTGGCTATTTGGGGCTCATATTTCTAGAACCAGACGTGAAACCTAGAGCTCGGTGTTTATTGGGAATCTTAGGTAAATCAAGTAATTTTAGCCTTAGATGAGCCCACAAGAATTAGTTCTCCTTGATAGGATTTGTGAGGAAAAAAGGAGCTTTGAAGTGATAAAATTATGTACTTACTAAGTATATGAGCTAGGTAAAATTTGAATTTAATCTCTCTCATTCCACTGTTCTCTTCACTATTCCAAATTTTGACATAGAAAAATTCAAATAAGATATTATAAAAGCAAACAATGTTTTTCATTTCCCCAGGCAATTAACAGAAATAACAACATCATCCCCTGATGGCCAGTGGCCCGTTTCTTCTCTGATTTGATCAGACTCCTCCATGGGCATCACTGGTGAATGCCGTGTTCCAAGGCATAGAAGAGGCCGTGGAATGGCTGGGAGGTTTCAAGGGGGAGAGTGTCAACATTGCTCATCCTTGATCAGTCTGATTCCAGCCCAGCTAGCTGGCTGGCACCCACCACGTTCTCCTTTGCATCCCTGAGTGCAGCCCCAGGACAGCAGACAAGCAAGAAAAACCTGTGAGATCCTTCCCTGGGTGACGGTTCTCACTGGAGTGCTCAGAATAGCTCCAGGCCTTGGCTTGGATCTTACATCTTTCTAAAAGATCCTTCTCCCACCTCTCTACCTTCTAAGCCAATTTCAACTTTCTCATTTTCCATGGTATTTCCTACAACTACAGCCAGAACTTTCAGACATGCCTTTCTCAATAACACTTTAAGGCATTTCACCCAGTTAGGCATACAATTCTCTAAATGGTGGCTCTGCTCTATTTTGTCATATGTTTGGTGGTCCCAATGAGACAATAAAGTTATAAGAATATGGGCTCATATTCTTTACTTATTTTTGGTCCTTATTCCTCATTTTTGGTATAGCCTAGCCTCCCTCACTCTGCCCCTTCTCCCCACTGCCCCTCACCTCAGCACCCCCAGCCCTGGGGAACTACTTACAGATTCAGACTTTCTGCAGAAGACCATAATGTTTTATGTCTCCATTTGTTTCTCTTCTAAGTATCCTTTTTCTTTCTTCCCCCTGCCCCCATGCCACATTCCTACTACAAGATCAGCTCAGACTTTCTATTTGGAGTCTCTGTAACACTGTAATTGACAGGCAATCATCAGCAATTATCACCAACATCCTGATCTGTTGTTTCACATTCCCCAGTAAAACCGCATTTCCTACTGAAGTTGGGAGTGCCCATGGACTTTATTTGGCCATCGGAATGTGGGAGCGTAAGTAATGTTTGCCACTTCTAGGTAGAAGCTTTTAAAAGCTAGCACATGCTAGCTTCCTTCCCTTTGTTTCCCTCTCCCTACCATACTTCCATTCTAGATGATGGAACCTCTGTTACCATCCAAGAATGAAGACAATTTGGAAGAAGGGCCCCTACCAATGTGTGATAGGCATGTAACATACATATGGCGTGGCCACTTGTTACTTAGAGCACTGAGATGTTGTCTATTACAGCAGCATGACTTAGCCCACCAAGACAATGCAATTGAATTAACAGCCTCCCTCCTGTTACCTCTACCTCAACACGCATTCAACTGTATTGCCATTGCCTCCTTCCCTGTTTGCCTTGCTGGTAGATCAGGAGCTCCGTGAGCACATGGCCTACATCCATGCATCCCCTGTGCCCACCACAGTGTTTGGCCAATAGTATTCTCTCAATAAATGAATGAAGAGTTCACACCCCATGCCAAATACATGCTGACATTAACAGCGGTATTCCTGAAGTTCTACCCACTCTTTTGTTTGCAAACTGTGAATCTACTCACAGTTATGACAGGTGGCACCAGTGTAACTTGTGTCACTGCAGTTACAATAGAAAGTAGTCCAGGACTGGGAGCAGCTTCCTCCGTGTTCACAGTAGTTTGGCAAACACCTAATGGGAAAAAAACACAAAAGCAAACAAAGTAAACCAAATCAGTTGGCATAAAGGGGAAAACAAAAATGTCTGGTAGCCAACTGCATGAATTAATAATGGAAATTGATTTGCTGTACTTGTATACCTCTGTCAGACTTAAACGACATCAAAATAATACTAATATTATGGTTTTACCACAAGAAGAAGCTCTACCTTGCTTTAGTGGGTAATGGAAGTCTCAGAGTGGATTTAGGTATTTAAGTGAAGGATTTTAATATTGGGGCAAATTCGTGGTGACTTAAAGTTAATTTGAAGTGTTCAGAATCCATGAGGTTTTTCATTTACTATAGAACAAAATGTATAAACATAATAATTTTACATTTTTTAACGGTTTTGCATTTTTAAGGGAAAGAGGAAAGGGGCAGATAATTGAGGTCACTGGCCTCATGCTTCTTTTAGGGGATGGCCAGGTATCTATTTTAAACTACACGAGGGCAACATGAAATTTGTAAAGGTGATACCCATTCATCTAACACGCAAAGAAATTCTATCATTTTTAAAAGTGCCAAATGTCATTCTTAAAATAAGGTTGTCTTGACTTATGGTCATAACAATAGGGCTATTCTAAAAAATATTTTCACCACTTGCATTAAAAATTCTCCAAAAAATTCATATAATTTGAATCAATAATCATACTTAGATGACTGTCTCTTAAGGATAGTGTTTAAAATATAAAAACTATATATGCTAATTAGTGTTATTCACAATGATGACATTCACAATGGTAAATCAATGTAAGCGTCCAACATTAGAAAATTAGGAAACATGTAGTACACAAAATTCATAGGCCATATCATAAAACTACAACAAATGATGTGGACAAAAAAGATTTTAAATAGACTGGGATTAGATTAAGGGAAAATTTAAGATATGAAGCATCAACATAACAAAATAAAATACACATTCTATAAATTTCAGAAATGGTGGGAAGGAAAATTATCAAGAGTTACTTGGGCTGTGGGGGGAAGGCAATGCTCACTCCTTCTGGACAGAATCATGGGCTGTAGGGAAGCTGATATCTGAGTCCCAATCTCATTTACTGCCTGGCGCCTGTGGGTCATTCTCTGCGCCTCCTACACTCCTGCCACTAAGAGATGGCCTGGCAAGTGCTCACTAAATGTAGTGAATAAAATTAGGAGTAAAAGCAATGATAAATACTGAAATTCTTGAAAACAATCTTTATAGAGTCTGAGAGAGCAAAGAAAAAAAATTCTATGAATTTAAAAAGAGAGAGGTGTGAGCCATGGAGTTGCAGAAGCGGCATAATACAACACATGGGTTCATCGCGGAGCCTCCGACAATCTGCGGCAGCAAAAGTAGGATGATTTACTCTAAATGTCCTATATAGGTGGAAAACCCTCCAGCAGTGATTGTTTCAAAGCCCAGAAACTAATATCCCTGCATATGTTCAGATGTATTATTAGAAATTTTCTGCTCAGCACAGCAAACATACAATTGTGCTGACAGGGCTTATGTTTGGGAAAAGTTTGTTGATAACTTCATGGCTCCAACTATGGCTTAAAGAACAGGAAAAAATACCCAGTGATTTTGAATTTTGTGTTGGAATGTGTTCACAAAAGTCAACCAACCAAATAAACAAAAAATGTGTTCCATCTAATATTCTTAGAATGGAAAAAAAATGAATGAGCACTTGTTGGGCCACCTTTGAGCTTGGTTCGTTTTGGTTCAACGCACATTGTGATTAGAAAAACTCATCTGTAAAGTAGATGCTTGAAATAAAAGATGCATAAGCCCAATTTCCTTATTTAAAACAGGCAGTTTTATGAGTATAATTTCCATATTCTTTAATCAGTTCATTTTAACTGGTGTTTTGTTTCTTTTTCTTTCCACTGGGCATAAACTTAGCACTGAAGACATGAACCCAGAAAGAGCACAGCACAGAGCTACCGTAGTGAAAAGAGTGCTTTACGTGCGAGGGACTCACTCTCTTAGGTATGAGGCCCTTAATTCAAATTGCTAGGAGATAATCACTGTGAACATTACCTTCTAAAATCCTAATGATATTGCATACATAACCGGATCTGGATGAAGAGGGCTTCCTTTGCTGCACAATGTTTAACAAAACAGCTTTCAGCACGGACACAATAACTTTCCTCATACTTCTAAAAGCTCAGGTAAGCTAGTACAGAGATGCACCCCTGTAAAGACTAAGGCAGTGTGGCAGACACACTGGAAGTGTGCATAGTTTTAAGGAAAATGAAAAACACAATTGAAAGAAAGGCAGAGAACAGTTGGAAACAAAAGGAGAGAAAAAAATCACAGGCCAAAATTCATTATCATATGAGAATTTATAATTTTCTCCCAAATCAAAATATCTTCCAAAGGAGAAGCATCAGTGCTGGGTGGGTCTGGAACAATACAGGTAATAGATAAGGTGAGAAGGTTCACCCAGAGTGGTCTAAGGGACTCTTAGTGGTAGAGCTCAGCCTCCAGGGGTGTATGGTTCAGGCCCCATTGTTGTTTTGTGGCGTATTTGCTTGTTCACAAGAGATGATAAGGAACAAAATATTTCTCTTTAAAGGCTGAAGCATAGCAATGGAGACAGTTAAAGAAACAGGATCTGCACCCACCTCTCACCACTCACAAAAATCAACGCCTGGTGGATAACAGACTTAAACCTAAGGTGTGAAACCATAAGAATAGTAGAAAAAATTTTGGAAAACCTCTCATAGACATTAGCCTAGGCAAAGAATTTATGAAGAAGACCCTAAAAGCAATCACAGCAATAAGAAAAATAAATAAATGGGACCTGATCAAATTAAAAAGCTTCTGCACAGCAAGGAAACAACCATTAGAGTGAATAGAAAGCCTGCAGAATGGGAGAAAATATTTCCATGCTGTACATCCAATAAAGGCTTGATAATTAGACTCTACAAAGAACTTAGGCAAATCAACAAGAAAAAAAAATCAAACAACCCCATTAAAAGGTGGGCAAAAGCCATGAACAGAAACTTTTCAAAAGAAGATAGACCAAAGGTCAATAAACATATGAAAAAATACTCAACATCTCTAACCATCAGGGAAATGCAAATCAAAACCACAATGAGATATCACTTAACTCCAGTGAGAATGGCCTTTATGAAAAAGTCCCAAAACAACAAATGTTGGCGTGCATGTGGAGAGACAGGGACACTCCTACACTGCTGGTAGAACTGCAAACTATTGTAACCTCTATGGAAACAGTATGGAGATACCTCAAAGAACTAACAGTAGAACTACCATTTGATCCAGTGATCCCACTACTGGGAATTTACCCAAAGGAAAAAAGGACATTCTATTAAAAGGACACCTGTACTCAAATGTTTATAGCAGCACAATTCACAACTGCAAAGATGTGGAAACAACCCAAGTGCCCATCAATCCCTGAGTGGATTAAAAAAATGTGGTATATGTATACCATGGAGTATTACTTAGTCATAAAAAATGATACACTCACATACCTCTTGTATTAACCTGGATGGAACTGAAGACTATTCTTCTAAGTGAAGTGTCACAAGAATGGGAAAACAAGCACCACATGTACTCACCATTAAATTGGAACTAATAGATCAACACTTATGTGCAGATATGAAAATAACGTTCATTGGAAATCAAGCAGGTGAGGGGGAGGAGGGAGCAGGTAAATTCACTCCTAATGGGTACAATGGGCACTATCTGGAGGATGGGCACAGTTATAACTTTGACTCAAATAGTACAAAAGCAATTTATGTAACCAAAACATTTTTTACTCCATAATATTTTGAAATAAAAAATAATTTACAAAACAAGTATACATGAAACTGTTATTAAGAGAGATCATCTTCTGAGCCATAAAATAAAAGTTAATAAGACTTTAAAAAAAAGAAATTTCTTCAAAGCAGGGAGAGAGTTTTACAGGATGACAGGAGATTGAGCCACTTTTTAGACTAGAGGCAGAAATTTCTTAGAATCTAAACCAGAGTCCAATTTCTAGCACCCTGGGGGCATACTTCCAGCAGGAAACATTCTCTCTAGATTGGCATTAGGAAGAACAAAGGGACCCCCGAGTTTTCCTCCAGAAAGATCAGAGTTGATATTTCCCTGTAACTTAGCTTTAGCCAGGGCTGAGCTGAAGTTCCCGGCCATGGAACTCTCCCACCCCGGGAGAGTGCTAGGAAAGCTGTGGGAGTCAAGATAGTTGGGGAAAATGCAGTCAGTCAGTTTGTTTTTAATTTGGAAAATTTCACAGAAGAGGTAAAAATTTTTGGCTTCTCTAAACAAAAATCAGATTGCTGAGCAAGGGTGAGAGCAAATCTCACGACTACATCCCAGAGACCTCCAAGCTTGTATTTTGAGTTCAGTCCTCTCCTAATTCCAGACTGCCGGACAACTCTACTTGGGTGTCTAACAGATACCTAGAACTTTGTATACCCAAACCTGACTTTCTGATCTTCTCCCCCGACCCGCTGCACCCAGACCCTTCACTATCGCACTGGATGGCAACACGGTCCTTGCCGATGTCCAGGCCCTGGAACTTGGAGACCCGTCCTTCTCTCCCACCCTGCACACAAGGAGCAGGCGAGCCCTGCTGGCTGCTCCCCATGAGCTGTCCTGCACCTGACCGCCTCTCACTCCCTCCCCGATGCAGCTGCGTCTGAGCCACCAGGGTCTCTTACCTGAGCAACAGCAATTATCTGCTCACTGGTCTCCCAGCTTCCATCCTTGACCCCTCACTCAATTCCCAACACAAGAGCAAGGGGCATCCTTTATAACCCTAGGGCAAGTCTTATTAAGGCCCTTGCCACTGCCTCCCTATTGTATTCAGGGTAACAGCAACATCTTTAAAATGACCTACCAGTTTTTACTGCTCTGCATGCCCCTGAACTCTCTGAGCTCACCCCTGCTCCTTTCCCTTTTCTACCGCTGCCCCAGCCATGTTGAGCTCTTTGTTGTCCCCAAAGCACATCAGGGATGCCCCTTTGTCAGGGTCTTCACATTGAAATCCCTTCTCCCCAGAATGCTCTTCCCAGATGTCCACATGGTCTGTGGCCACTCCTTAGCTCAAGTCTGTGCTCAGATGTCACCTTCTCAAGGAGACTTGCACCATTATGCTATTTAAAGTCACAACCCTTCCTCACTGCATACCTCCACTCCCCTTTCCCTACCACGTTTCTTAGTCCTTATCGTTTACTGCCTTTGAACACACTGGGTACTCTGCTTATGTATTACGTGTGTGATTTGTCACCTGTCACCCTGAAAACAAACATAAGCTCCATACGGGCATTGCCTTTTGTCTGTTTGGTTCACTAACGTGCCCACAGAAGTAAGCAGGACAGGCACTCAACAAACGGTCGTTGACTGAGTGAGAGAGTGGGTGAGTGGGTGAGTGGACAGACATTTCTGGGGTGCAGAGCCCGCTGAGACTGACCCCTGCTAGCTAAGCCTCTTCAGTCAGCCACCGCCCCACTGGCCTTCATCTGTATACAATGACCTGTCCGCCCCTGAGCAGCATAGCAAGAGCTGCCTGGGAAAGAGGAGAGACAGGAGCCTCACCCATGCAGTGAGGAAACAGGAACATGCAAAGAGAGAGCCTCCTGTGCAGCCTCGGGGAGTGGCAATTGTGAGAGGGGAGAGAAACTCAGATTCAGAGGATACCGTGAATTGGAGGCTCTTAGTAGTCATTTAGGGATGCAAGTAAATGATGCGATTCCTTTTAATTACTTATGACAATTGAGCTGTATTGTTGGGTCCTCACAACTTCATAATCTAAGCGCTTAGAAAGATAATTGTTCTTAAATTGGATCAGAAGCAGAATCCTTTTGCATGATGCACCTTAGAGCTCCTTTTGGGAAATACTTAGCATTCCTGCTGAAATCTGCATGCAATTTTTGATAGGTTTTAATAAGAAAAAACTCTGCTGAAAAATTCAATTTACCTTGATTCTTGTTACCTGTAACCAGATATTCAAAAATGTAATAATCTTAAACCAGCATTATGACTATCCCAATAATATTTAACCAAGCATAATTTTTTTCTCTCTGGTCTCCTATCAAGAGGCAATCTCGATCTCTGCTTTCTTAAAGGCTTTTCTCTTGCCAAGGAGTTTGAAGAAAACTTTGAAACGTGCTCACAATCTTATCTGAGATGTTGCTTTGACAGTTGTTATACTTTCCCTGTTTTATAGATGAAGAAAGTGAGACTAGATGAGGGTAAATAAAATAACTTGTCCAAGTATGAAGTGACAGAGTCAGGAAGGCGAGCCATGCCACCTGTCACCGAAGCACTGTGTATCCTCCTTCTACCAAATGCCAGATCATCTCCTTAGCAGTGAGCTCCAGGCATCCGTCTGAGGGCATGACTTCTGCCAGAGTGGGGGCGGGCGGCTCTGTGTAGCTCCCCTAGTGATTCCAGATACTGTTATGTAACTTGGAGCTGTGAGCTTAGTTGTTTTAAAGATATTTTCAGTAGGAAAAGAGATCTTAACACTATGACAAATGGATTAATTGGAAATATATACAACTGAACTAGAGAATAAAATACATATTTATTACATAATTAGCATAACAATGTACAATTTATTCTGTACATTCTCTACAGTGAGAACGGGAGGTTTCAATTCCATTTTCAATCTCTCTTCACTGCTAATTTGTAAACTCTTTAAAATAGATTAACCAAGAAGATAGCCCCTTTCCCTATCCTGCTTTTATATTTCAGACTTTTCAGATGACAGAGACTTTTTCTGTGTCTTAAGCCTATCTGAGTAAAAGTGGTTGCTTCATTGTTCTTAATATTAATGTAAGAAAATTTGGGGCTCTGCCTACTTTCAGTAGGATCTTATTATATCATTGTAAGCCAGACAAAGCCATTTAACCTATCCAGCATTTTATTGCATATTATTCAAAATAAACTTAAGAGTTGCATAATTATTCTCATACATGCAGAAAGATGCAAGAGCCCATCAATGTCTATTAAGCACATCTGTGTGATTAATAGATCCATCTTTGGTCTGTGAATCCAGGGATATGGGCTTCATGGCCAGCGGTGGATGTTATGGAGACCTCTGCTGCGTATCTACTCACAGGGACCAGCGTGCTCCACCAGAGTCACCAACATGGATTACACACAAATCTGCATCACTTACCATGTTAAGTGTCTTCCTTAGGTATGCAATTTTTAAGCCCAGAAATTTCTGAATTCAGTTTCAAAAGTTTAAGAGAATCAAAACCATAGTATGAATGTTTGGGGGTAAAGAAAGAAGAAATAGGGTACTGAAAGAGAAAAATGGTTCTAAAGCTGGTTTTGGTTAGAAACTTCTGTGCAATGTAATTTCCATCATACTGGGAAGAAATTAGCATCCCAACTTTAAAGAAAATACTTTAGCATATTTATGATGGATTTTAATAGGATTAAGATTCAATGATTAAATGATTACTGTAGCCCAGCTAAAGAAAAAAAAAAAGACTCAATATCACTTGACTGTCAATCTTGCAAAGAATCTTACTTAGAACCTTAATGTCTTGCATTAAGTCTTACAGTCTAATAATCATTAACTGGGTTATAATTTTTATAAAACAAATTAATATTAAGTCTAAGAAGAATTATTAAATTCTCCTTTCTTCCTATAAAAGTCCCCTGCCAAGATGAAACTTTGAATTGGATTGCTGTAGGTCTTTTACCTTGTAGAAAGATTATAATAAAACTTTAAAAATATTTTTAATAGCTCTTCTGATTTGCAATTTTTAAGGGAATTTGACCTTTTTGAGTGTGATCCTTGTAAACTTCAATTTAAAATGTGTGAGGCAACTGATTTAGACTTTTAATTGAAATCTTCCTTAGCAGAACATCTGAGGTAGAATTAAGGTCACTCAAGTTAAATGTTCATTCTCTGAATGTTTAAGTTTTATAAGTATTTGCCACATTCCATTTGTTAATGCAGTAAGCTGAAGTATATGGAAATTTAATAAAATATATTGTAAGTGTAGCTTAAAATATTTGAGAATACTTAAACAACTAAATATAGGACTAAACATTTCCAAAGGCTCCCCTAGACCTGATTGCTAAAATCTGCTAGACTTATGAATAGAATAAGATTTTATAAGCTGAATTAATAAAAAATAAAGGAAACTTAAAGAACAAGGATTTTGACATTTTAAGAAATTCAATATGACTTTCTTAAAACCAAAAATAAACCTTGCTAACAGTCTGCTCTGCACTGGCATCAGCACCTGTGTTGACTCTTCATTCTGTTCTGAAGTTCCGCCTTTGCCACCCACACCACCAGGGCAACCTGGCTCCTCCCTCGGGCTCTGCACAAGCCTGGGAGCCTGACTCCCATTTGTACAGCCTGGAGCACTGAATTCCGCTCTAGTTCACCTGTCTTTATCTGTCTGTCACCACAATGGGTACTTTTTGGTGACAATAACAGGTTCTATGTTTAATCTATTAGCCAAATTCTCCCCCCAAATCCCCTACACTCCCCTAAGCAATGTTTAGATGAATCTGTTTGTTCAAAACTGGAAAACTCTGGATTTTACTTTATGTTTCTTAATTTATAATGTTATAAAAAACGTGTTACCTCATTTTACTTGCATTGTTAAAATACTGGATAGTCAATCATTTTATTTTCCTTATTTTTTCTGCCTATTTCTTCTTGGATGACACACCGCCCCTCTGTGGCCTTTGCAGCGTTCCCTGTCACTCTGCTTTCTGCGCGTGCGCTGCGTGGGAGCACGGCCACATTGCCACTGATGCCCAGACATTCCCAAAACTTACGTGCCAGCTTTGACCTATAATTCCACTTTGTAGAACAGTGTCTCAGAAATACTTTCTTACATATACAAAAAAATGTAAAATTATTATCATTGAAAATTTTTGTTAAAAAAATAAATGGAAAATTGTCTACCATTGGGGGATGGTTAAATGAATGATGGTACATCGACACTCTAAAATGCTATGAGATGACTAAAATAAATAGTACATCTATATGCAAGGATTTTGGAAAGTCCTTCAATGTATGTACTTATGCTTAAGTACAGAAAGCAATTTGCAGAGTAAAATGTATAGTTTTTTGCTGTTATTGTTGTCGTTACATACAGAATATAAGGTCTGGAAGGAAATAGACCAAACTGGCAATTTGTTATTAGTGGTTAACTATGGGAATAAAAGTACTATCTCACTTTTTATATATTTTTGGGTTGTTCATAGTTTTTGCAGTGAGTCTGGAAGAAAAGATACGCATATATTATTTTGTATATATATATATATTTTTTTTTTCTATTAGACGATAGCAAAGAGGAACTTATCCTACTTAGGAAATGGTCTCTAAAAGTGAGAGCAGACTGTCCTAAGACACATGCTCAGCCCAGGGATGAGACCAGCTGGACAAGAGGAGACGCTCAGGTAAATGCCAGGATGGGACAGGGTGCCTGGAAACTCGGGCACTGGAACTGCCTGGCAGCCACCGTGTCCAACAGACCTGGACTGCCTGGACTCAGCTCTCATAGTAACCACCGAGATACACAGTGCAGTCTAGTAGACGTAGTAACTATGTATAACTACGTATAACAACATCTATACTAGCAGACGTAGTAACCACAGAGGTGTGCAGTGAAGTCTCCTTTTTACGTAAAGCTCCTGAGGCCCCGTGAGTGCCAGGTCACCAGAGAGAGCAGAGTGGGCGTTCAGGCCAGGTCTAACTCTCTGCCCTCTATCTCCTCCATCAAACTCTGGAAATAAAATTAAATGGGTGGGCCATTTGCTCCTTTGCAACAGGCTCATCTGGTAATGCACTCCTAATGATTGCCTTTCATTACAGCCCTTTATTGATCCAGGTACATTTTGTCACCTGTAAAAGTTAAAAGAAAGGGTCCTTTGTCTAAGAAAATAAACACAGAGGTTAACCATGTGTGCCCTAGTGCCTATGCTTCTAGTTCAGTTATTTAGACATATGTACTTTTTAGACATATTCCCACCTCCCCAGAAATCTTCAACTTGAACACATCTAGAGAAAGTCATCTATTAAAGGGTAGGTCAGCATCAAGAAATATTCAGTGCGCTTATATAAAAACTTACTGTAATAATTTTTCCTCATGGCTAAATTTCCCTCTTCTCTATTTCTCCTAACAGACTCAAAGGAATTGATACCTATTGACAGGCCTTTGAAATCCCCAAATATACAGATAAATGTTTCTCTATATATGAGTCTGAATGTATTTACACTCCGTGGAGTTACTGCCCCTTTTAAGAATTTTCATCCCTTCTTTGTACAGTTGAAGGTCAGTTTCAGTTTCTATGTGCTTTCCTTAGAGACAAAAGAACAAAACATTTCAATACTCCTCAAAATGCAAGCTGACTAATGTAAGCTGTTTAAGGAAGCTCATACATTAACAATCAGCTAGGTTGTGTTCCTTTGTCTGTTTGCTTTAATTAGCAGGCAACTGCATTGATCTTGTTTTGGTCAGATAGCTTTTCTGAAAGCTCTTGAAACCTATTTCTATGCCTCTCCATTCCAACAATTACCATAATCCCATTTTACCCCCACAGTTGGATCTTCATTATAATTGAAATTTGTTGTAATTACAGCAGATGCAAACATTAAGGAATTAAGGAATAAAAAGAAAAGCGTCAGAAGTCAGTTTCCTAAATTTTCTAGGGTCTAGTTCACAGCAGGGAGTAAATTGTGGATTGTTGCTGAGAAGATCCCCAGATAATGGACAAACAGTGATGATCAAATGAGTCTGCAGCGCACATCAGTGATCCCAGGAGCAGTGCTGGGGTTCCCCAGGACGCCGGGCACCCAGCATGCGTCTCCCTGCATTGGCTGCCGATGCGGAGGTCCTCTCTCCACTCTACTGCAAACCTGGAGTCTGCCTCTATGAGGTACTTAGTGCTCTGCAAAGGCCAGTTCATAGCAGAGGGCATTCAGAATCAGGAAGAATTTATCAATGTCATACATACCAATCTTGTTAATATGAGCAGCAGCCGGAGGCTATGAAACTGTTAGGAAGTCATTGCTAGCTAGATACTTTAGGATCAAAGGAATATACCCCCTACCCCCAAACAATAGAATAATATGTACCAAAGCATTCATCAAAGAAGACAACTCCCTATTAGCCTGGTGTGTGTCATTTTGACTAAATAGGATAGAACTGAATTTCTCTAATCAAATCCATTTAGCTTAATGGCTCGGAAGTGATCCCTCAGAATGGAAATACACCACACCGTTTACAGACAGGCTCCGGAGTTCATGGGAGAGAAACCTGGTCAGGTTATTCCACCTCACATCCATTAGGTAAAGGGTTCTGTGTTCCTTGCACTAGCAGGATTTTGTCTGGCATGAGGAACATGGCAAATTAGTTGCAATATTGGGACTAATCAGGAAACGTACAGACAGTAGGGCTCTCCAGATTCCTGTGATGGTCTTATTCTTAAATTTTGGGACGTCACTCAGATGCCACTATGAATAGGAACAATTCTATTATTTGACCTGGTGCTTCTCAAACTTTGGTTAACTAGAAGATCTTGATGCAGAGGTTCTGCACTAATAATAAGTTCACAGGTTATGCCCGAATTGATGGTTCCCAGACTGCACTGAGCAGCAGTGGTTTGGATCCAGTCGAGAATCATTCTGCGGAGATGGTTGGGGGGTTACAAATTGTGGGGTTTTATTTTTTTTCCTCTTTTATTGTTTTTGGTGGTTCTTTTGGCAAATATTTTGAATTTTTTGTAAGCTTTAGATTAAAATGGCATAGTTCTCAAATGTGTTATATATCCAATTTTAACACACTGCACTAGGAATATGTGAGGCTTGTGCTCCAAGTTAACTGTGAGAACTTGTTGTACATCTTCTCCTGCCTTCCCTGGTGTATGCATAGGATCTTCTGGTGGGTGCATTACCAGTGGGGCAGGATGTCACCCTGCACTGTCGTGTGTCATCAGTCTCCTCAGGTAGAGCAGATAAGGGGAGCCACACGGCTACCGCACAGCCTCATCCACTGACACCCAGCTATGCTCAGGGACATCTGCATGCTGCGCCCTCTTTATGCATAATAATAATGAAGCAGGAAGAAGTGAATGGGTGAACATGACATCAAAATAGTACCATATTTTAGCGAGTGTTAGCACTGACTAGACATTTATCTGGATTTTATATTTCTAGTGAAGGCATATAGTTCTCAAATTTGACATAAGAAAGCAATTATACTTACTTTTGAATACTTGTGGATTAGTCTTACTGAAAAAATATATGCTATTGCAAGGCAAGGTATTCAGAACTTTTTATCAGTGGACAGCTACGTATCTGTGTGAATCACGATTTCTCCATATTTAGCAATCAAAATAGAATAGCCCAATAAAATGAATGCTGAGGCTAATTTATCACGCAAATTGTGTCCCGGCTTCCCCCACCCCCGAGGTCAAAATACTTCATTGTTTTCATAGGCCAAGTTTATAAATATTTAATTTAATCTTCAAATATTGCTCTTAATTGTTATGGATAGGACTAAAATTTTATTTGGTAGAATAAAAGAATTTCACCACATTAAAAACAATTTGAGCCAGGTATGGTGGCC
>VBSM01003199.1:10440030-10464614 GCA_008086735.1 Cheirogaleus medius | reverse complement strand
AAGAAGGACACAGGTTACAATTAAGTTTATCAAACTCCCTCTGGGTTTTATTATCTGGACTCCTCTAGGTTTTATTTTCCAGTGGATGTTAGTACTGTCCAGGTTGTCCCTTGCTGCTGTAGCCATTGCCACGGCCTCTAGCCGGTGGATGGAGTGAGCAGACATCAAAAGGATTTGGATTACCAGGATGCTGATCCGTTTTTGCATGTTGCAAGCTTCTATAATTTTCACTTTAAAGGTCATGTGATAAAATTAAAACTGAGCTGATATTTGAGAAACAGAGCATTAAAGACTGTGCCTAGTGGCTGCTGTGTCTGAGCATGGAGGCTGCTGTGATGGATGGAAGGAGGGCTGGTGTGGGACTGTCCCTTTGTGCCCCAGTCTAGCCTGAGCTCCCTCAGAGAGGTGACAGAGTACACTCCAACTGCTCAGGCTTCAGATTAGAGAGACCCACATTCAAATCCCAGTTTTGCCACTTTTAGCTCTGTGACATCTGACAATATTTATGCCTTTCACTGCATTAGCTTCCTCATTTGTAAAATCAAGACAAAAACATATCTGAATCATTGTGGGAATGCAATAAGGTCTTACAGAATGTAAGTGTGAAATATTATTATTATTGTCAACTATACTTGCAGTTGATTTGTGACACAGATGAACTGTTTTTTCCTTTTCTTTTTCTTTCTTTTTTTAACTGATATATATATATATATATGTATATATATATATACACACATATATATATATACATATATATATATTTTTTTTTTTTTCCAATTCATGGAGAGAGACATTTGGTTTGCACATTACTAAGCTCAGTTTGCTACTCAGCCTGTCTGCAGATCTGGTATTTTCATTCTGTGCTGCTAACCACAGGAGCCAAGAAAGATCACACCTCCTCTTTGCTCATTTGTTTCATCAGTGTCCTGTCCACCTGAGCAGCAAAGCTGGCTTCCTGGAGAGAACTGAGTCGCCATCTCTCTGTTCAGTTAAGATCTGCATGTGGGGCTTGAGAGGTGGCAGAGACACCGGGGCCGAGCACTGCATAGCTATGAATGTGCTGATGGCCACAGGTTGTTGCTAACGATTCCAGCCATAGCCGGTCAACAACTTAATAGGCCCCCGACATCGTGTCTGTTCTAGGAAGAGATTTTAAATCCAGTTTTATCTAAAATGCTATGACCCTTGCACATGGAGATTATGGAGAACACAAACAGAAAGGAAAGCACTAAATCCTTCCTTTCCATAATTACAATTATATATTTTTTTCTTTTTCAACTTGTCTAGATTCTTCATCATCTAACTTAAGACTGTGAAAAATGTGGTCTAAAAAGTCTCATATTAATGATAATCTTAGTTGGAAATGTTGAAAACCCAATTTAAGCCATGTTAGGGAATGGAAGAGGCATGGGCTTGCAGAATGCAAACAGGAGCTGACAACTCTACATAGCTGGAGATTGGGGGGCTTCAGAGAACACTGCCCCTGGGCACTGAGATACAATTGATACAACCAGGGGGCCTTTGCTGTCTCCTTTTCTCTGTGGGTTGACTCCACTGGGTCCCCCTGCATCCCAGCTTCTGCCCTGGGACAGGGGATGTGGTTGGCTGCCAGCTTTTAAATTCTGCAGACGGAGGCCCCTACTATGAGAGAAGAACCTTTCTTCCTCTTCATAAATTGGAGAATGCCTGCAATTGGCTCTGTTGGGCCTGGCTGGCCAGGACTCATGTAAGAATATCGAAGTCCAGGAGGACCATGTGCCGAGGTGACAGGAGCAAGCCAAGGTAATGACACAACAGGAGGTCCTAGACAAAATTATAGATGGCTTCTAAAGAACCTCCCACAGTTCCACTTTAACACATAAATCCGTTTGCCTCCTGCCGTCATCGTCTCTCACCTTTGCATGAAAAATCCCCCTGTCAGTTTAGGCTCCACTCGTGTTCTATGCCAGAAAATGAATTCCCAGAATTAATAATCCACACAACAATGTTCAGTCCTTAACCCTTCATCAATCACATTTTTATTCACTTAGAATCAAATGCCGTGTTGACAGTCACTTCTTAGATGGCTGAGGTCACCTCTCCTTTTGCTTTTGATTTTTTCCTGCAGGGCTAAGCAAAAAATCAGAACTCATCCCGCTCCCCTCCCTCTTCCTACTTCTGTGGCAGATGTCACCGCACTCCTCGCCATTCACTGAGCTGTGGGTCCACTGAGCCCAACCCTGCCACAGGATGGGGTGCTGTCTGATGCCACACCGAGCACGGAGGCTGGTACAAACCTCGAAGCTCCTTTGCCATCTCCAAGCACTTTAGTCGTTGTGGGGAGTTTCTGCTCCATCCCCTTTCTTGCTTCATTTCCGCTCAAATATTTGCACACATAAAATAAGGTTAACAGCTCTACCAGGTATTAAACTGTAGACTCAGTATGCTAGACTTAGTGCTAGACTCTCACAATAATTACTTCAACTAATCAATAAAACAACCTTGTAAGATAAGTATCACTGTCTCCAGGAAAGAAGGCTCACAAGTCAAGTGCCTTATTTGAGGCTGTGGAAGTTAAAAAGGCGGGCTACAAACCTGGGCATGTACACATCAAAAGGACGAGTCCTCCACACTAGAAGGAAAAAGAAGCATGAGAAATTACCTTTAAGGCCAAATGTTTTTTTTGTAGAGAAAAGGGGGAAATGAAGGCTAGTGCCAGTTTGTGACCCTACAGTTCTCTTTAGTGCTACCTCTCAAAGCCACTTTATCCACAGTCCTGCCTGCCTCCTAGAGTTCCGAACTGCCAACAGTGAACAACCACGGGGTTTCTGGTGGTAACTCTCATTAATTTACTCGAGGGTAGCATTTCCTAAAGCACATTATGTGGATGAGCAGTTCTGTGGAGAGAAGTGTTTACTAGCCATATATATTTGTGAAATGGTGACCAGCTTCCAATGAGTTCCTGTCTTGCACAGTTCATGAGTGTGTGGTTGCACCACACATGCACACACACACACACACACACACACACAGAAATCCTGCAGTAAAGAAATTTATTTAACTTTTCTTACTCTAGCATTTCTCAAACATATTTGAACAAAGAAATTATTTTCACAGAATGCCATTAACATAGGCAGAGCTAGGAGTCGAGTTCCCCATTGTGGAGGAGAAATTTAAATGAGACTATATTATGATGGGCTCAATAAAGAAATGTCTTTGTTTAAACTGCTGACACAATATTTCTAAAAGACTGATCTTCTGATATCCTGGGTGTTGAACAAATGCAGATTCTCAGTCTCCATTTCAGATGGACTTAAAACCTCTGGGGTTCTAGGGTCAAAAAATCTGTATTTAAAAGAGCTTTCCAAGTGGCTTTTATGCATTCCAAAATTTGAATCTACCAGCCAATAGAGTTGAGGTCTAATTTTAAAATAACTTTTAACTCATTGTTAGCCTTGAAGAGTGTGCTAGGTAAACATCTGCAATGTGGTGTGTATCTTTGTGTGAGGCCATTTGTGCCAGTACAAAGTCTCAGATGAAGTCGATTAGCTGGCTACAGAGATCCCAAAAGGTGGTCCTTACCTTGGAAAACATCCCATCCAAGTGGGCTCTTACCTTGTAATGCCTGAAATTCACTCTTGATCGACTCCCAGGACCATAGGCACCAGGATTATGACTCATGCAAGGAAACCTCACAAGAGACTGGCATATGATACTAGAATCACAATTTGCAAATTTACACCAAAAACTATCATTTTCAAAGGATCTAATATCTTCACCAGACTGATCAGTATGTTTTCCACCTTCCTTCTTTAGGTGAGCTTCATGGAGTTGCAAAATATTAGAGGAATGTCAATTAAACTTGACATCAGAACAAGAATAGTCACAGATTTCTGGGTTTAATGCCACTACTCTCTGACAGAGACTGATCCAAACCCACACTAGAGAGTGAATGTGCAAATTTCATTGGCCTGACAGGTTAGCTCTTACTCCAAATTTCATAGATTTGAGCAGACAGCTTAAGGGGACATCTAGCAATAACTCTAACATGCAGTATTGATATTTGGGATTTAAAAAAGTAAAGATTCTCTTATTTTAGAAAAAAAATAGAAACCAAAACCTTACTGATGGCCTATATTTAGATTACAGTGTGTGTTTGTTTAAAAGGTATCCCAATTTAGAAAGTAACTTTGAACTGGTCAACAGAAACAGCAAATGAACACTTAATATAGTAAAATTGTCTTAAGTAATGTAAAATTTTTAACATTTTGATCTAGTAATAGTTAAACCACTTTTCCGCCAGGATCTCTGTAGGAAGTCCAATAGTGAGCAGATTTTCTCTTCTGCGGTAACTGTCTTTGAAGAAGGACCTCCGTGAAAGATATTGACCTGACGTGGCCATACACAGCCTACGGCCTGGGCTTCTAAGATCGACATTATGTTCCCCCATCAGATCTGAATTCTGAGGCCCAAGCCTGACCTTCAGACTTGCCTGTGGTGCAGTCCCAAGCTGCTGAACGACGGACAAGAAAAATGGAAAACTTACGAGGACTTGTCCTGGCAAAGTACCTAGCCCTGCGTCACCCACTATGGTAGTCACTGGCCACGCGTGGCTATCTAAATCTGAACATATTAAAATTAAATAAAAGCAAAAGTTCAGTTCCTCAGTCACTATAGCTGCATTTCAAGTTCTTTATCACCTCTAGTGACAAGGTGCTGGTCTAGACCAATAGTATTTTATTCATAGAGGCACAAGTTTATATGACATCCTTGTAAGCTTCATCCATTCATAAGAGGGAATAGTTGGATCCACTCTGAGATCAGGATTATGGGAACTCAGGGGTATGAAATTGATGCCATTTCTATCATTTCCCATTTGATGTTACATCAGAAAATGAGCTTTTATTTTTAAGTGTCTGATGTTTTAAAAGTCTTAATTTCGTTCTTCAGCTACAACTAGAGTTATCTATTTGATTTTCTTTATTTAAGATTTAGCTTCTTACCAACCTACTTTTATCTGACACATTCTTGCTTTAGAAACAGCAGCATCCAGGCACTGACTAGCTTTGTTCTCCTATATCCTTGAATGTTCTCCTATATCCTTGAGATGATCCATTAAAATCTATTAGATGTTTAGCTTAACTTTCAAAAGGCAACATAATTCTTTAAGAATTTCCAAATTGTTTGAAGGCCCAATAATTTCTAATGAAAATACTTGCTAACTATATATACAATCTTGGTAAAGTAATTTAACATCTGCAAACTTTTAGTTCTCTCCTTTGTAAAATGAGAATAGTTTATTTTAAAGTATATTAGTATAATTCTCCATAGATTTGAACAAGATAATTAGCAGAGGGAAAAATAAAAAAAACCTAGCATGGCACTTGTTCCATTGTTTAACTTTACTAAACCTAGGTGACTCTAGTTAGAGTTTTTTATTATAGAAATAAGTAAGGGACAATTTTAAAGGAGAAGAAAAAATTACATCTTCAATATACTTTTTTTTTCCCATAAAGATCCTTTAGATAGCATTTGGCAAAAGTTGGAAGCAGCTCTCTACCACAGAAAATGCTAGAGCTTTTGACATACCAAATGAATAACAATGTTGTTTTATGTCTCTGCCAGGCACTTTTGAAAACGAAAGAAAGAAAAAAGAATAAAAAACAGTGACAGAGTATGGACTGTGTATGATTCCAGTGGTGCTTTCTGGGCTTATGTGAAGCCTTTCTTCTTCAATAACTTCACTTTCAGATAAACAGCTGACACAGTTACAGTGACTTTTCTTTTTGTTCTACTCTTACCAGGTAAACAACACCAACTTCACAAGCTTTCCCGACTCAGCCTCCAGGAGCTGCTTAGAGGGCACACTGGGCAGATCTTATTACCAGGGGACTGTCGACATTCTTTAACAGTCACCAAAGATATTTTGTATATTTCTCTAGAGCTGCCTTCTATTGCAGAGCTACCCTAGTCTTTTTTTCTTAAAGCACAAGATTGTAATAAGAATAATGTGCTCCTATGCTTCCTTACACTGTATTATTTATAGACTACATTGCTCACATACACTGCTATGGTTTGCTTGTCTAATTTTATGATGGCCTTGCTAAACAAAAATACTCTTGCTAGCTAGTGCTTACAGAAGGGGCACTTAACACCACGTGAACGATGACAGCTGGCTCCGGCATTGCTTTTATTAGGCACTCTTGCTATTCAAATAGAGCGGTATTTGGCCTGAAACACATTGGGAAGTTTTCAGGATGAAAGAAGAAGAGAAGGGCTTTAACTCCTAAATCTCACCCAGCAGTCCCCAGAGTTTGGGGTATACAAAAACATTAAACATCATCGAGTTTGTTCCGTATCTTAAGGCGGTACTATAATCACAAAGCACGTGCTCTCAACGAATTCATCAGTAGAGATCAAGAACTTTGTTAGGGAAAGAAAAATATAGATACAAAACAGGTAATGATTATGACTGGGAGCTAAAGGATATATAAAGAGAGAGTGCCAGAAACATTCAGATAAGAGAGGACCAGTGTGAGCAGTCAGGGTGGTCTCCTAGTGTAGGGAGGATTTGAACTAGACTTTGACAGATGGACTGAATTTGGGCAAAAAGAACTGGGGAGAGAACTCCAGACAAGCGAAATAGCAGCAAGTGCCCAGAGGCTG
The DNA here is from genome assembly GCA_008086735.1 of Cheirogaleus medius. NCBI lineage: Eukaryota > Metazoa > Chordata > Mammalia > Primates > Cheirogaleidae > Cheirogaleus > Cheirogaleus medius. Next base: position 10,457,969 of record VBSM01003199.1, on the reverse strand, counting down.
CAATGAGGCTGGCTGCGTTGGGGCAGGCACTGGTCTACTTTTGGAATGCTTTTCACACTCCTATGTAATTTCTGCTTGCCTGTCAAAATGCAGCTGGGATGTTGCTTCATGCCCTGTGTGAAATGTCTGCTTTCCTGTTTCTTGTCTAGCTGCCTTGATTTTGAACTTCCCGAAGGTAGAGACTATATACACACATACATATACGTATACATATAGGAACATAGTAGATGCTCAGTAAGTGCATATAGATGGAATGATGAATTAATATAGTAGGAGATGAAGATGAACAGGAAGGAAGAGGTGAGGTCATGGGACTACAAAAGACAAGCTTGAGAATTTGGATCCTTTTGTTTAATGATGTAGACTCTACTGTGCTAGAGGTCAGGTGAAATGCACATACAGAATCTGATGTTCGGAATAGCTACAGTTGTAATGGTGTATGTATCTGGGGAACTGAGAGAAAGGTATGAGCCAAATTATCTCTAAGAGAATAGGTCCTAGCTATTTCCCTATTTTAAAAGCAGTTCTACATTTTGGATAATTCTATTGAGAAAATTATATTTTGAATTCACTATGATGTGGAGAATGCAGTGATTGCAAATGGAAATTTTTAAATTAAATTTTTAGCAATTTTAAGAACATTTCAATAGATTTAAAGTGTACAGTTTTTTGTTTGTTTTGTTACATGCATGAATTGTATAGCAGAGAAGTCTAGGCTTTTAGTGTACCTGTCACCTGAATAGTGTACATTGTACCCAGTATGCGATTGTTCATCCTGCACCCCCACCATCCTGCCCCTTCTGAGTCTCCAACGTCCAGCAAATGGAAGGTTTAATGCAGGCAGGCACTCGTCCTGGGGCCTCTTCTTATGGGTCCCACACAGTTGTGCAAAATGTGGATTAGAAGATAATTCATCATGGAATCTGGGAGTTTTAGAGCTGTGAGGATTTGCCCAGCTCTTCATTAATGCTTGCCTTTCCTCTACTTCCCAGATGCCTCAGGGGCTGAAGAATTATATAATATCACAGAAAACAACAGTGATTTGTATTACTCTCCTTACTATTTGCTCAAGTCCCTGCCAACCACATGTTCTCATTTCTCCCCTCAGTGCGTGGGTCTTCTCACATAAACTCCAGAGTCGCAGCTTAACATGAGTAAGCACGGTAATTGGAATGACCTTTAAAATGCATATTCCTCTTGTCACTTTCAGATTCTTAGGATTTACCAAATTGTTAGTTGAAATATCATTCCCACCTTTACACTGTGTTTATTTTGAGTAGGCAGACTTTTTTTTTCTAAGTGTAGATGTAGCCTATATTCTATAATGAATGACTTTCCAGAGGCTAAACCCTTTAACCATGGCAGCCCAAAAAGGGATCGAGGGATGGAATGGGGAGGGTAAGGGGGTGGTAACAGCAGGCAGGAATCCCCAGCACATTCATGTTTTGGGGAATAGCAGAGGAATTTGTTTTTGGCAAAAACCCCACTTAGAAGGTTTCTTCTCACTAAGGAAAGCAGAGTTTTGCACTCCTTAGCCCATTGTCCCCTGCAGCAAACAGTGGTTCCAGCAGAAGACACACACAGAATGTTGAGATCAGAATCACCAGCCAGAGGCTTGTAGGAAGCATGGAAAGTATAAACATCTGAGAAAGTCACTGACAAAGATTTGCAGTGACCTCTGAGTAGTTACTTTTGCAGAATCTGAGGACAAGAAGTCCACATCCCCCGTTCTTGACATGTTGCCCCCATCCCCAATATAAAACAACCTTCCTTGCAGACTCTCTCCTAAACTGTGTTTATTTGAATCATGCCAATCATCATATTTGGGGGCATATATGTTTATTTCCATGATCATTTGGTTGAAATCTGTGTCCTTCTGGGGGCTTTCTGAAGTCAGAGATCCTCTACAACTACATCCTGAGCTCTACCTTGGCCCAGCAGGGATGTTCCAAACACAAAAGATGAATGAATAAACGAATGATCCATGGATAATAAAAATCAGACCCTGACCCAAGGACACAAGAAAGACCAGAGCAGGGGAAGACCAACAACACACCCTCTGAGATCAAAGACTCTCTGGCTGTTCCCTCTTGGATTCCCAGAGCAAAGAACACATAGCCGGCACTCAGAAAAGATTGGATGAATGAATGACTGACTGGGTCACAGAGGCAGAGTAGCAGAGCATGGGCGGTTTCTCGACAGGTAGGAATTAGAAGTGCAAATCAGGACTCACTGGATAGGGGTGGCTGCAAACACACATATGTGCACACAGAAATGCTGAAGCTGATACCTACAATTCCCACTTCAGAGGTCAGGGCTCTATACTTCTCAGGATGATCATGTGGCCAAATCTAAAAACCCAGAGCTGCTTGAGAACCACATCTGGAATTAATTTGACATCCAAAGCAGGGATAGCCCCCTACCTAATTATTACAGTCAAAATTATATTTTTCAGGATGGGTAAAAGCAAGCAGCAAGGTGATTCTAACATTTTGTCATAATAAAGTGAATGGTGTTCTGGAAATTGGGAAACACATAAAATCGCATTCAATCAAATAACTCTCTGTCTTAGGTTTGTTGTTTGTTTCTTTTTGCATTTCCACATGTTGAGAGAGCTACTGCTAGGTCTACAGTGCATCCCAATGTTAGCTGAGAAGAGCCCTGCAGTGGGCCTGTTCAATCACGTCTGAGAGATCTTTTTAAGATGAAGCTAAACCTAGAGGGAAGACTTCAAATCTGTAACTCAAATCAAGTGAAGACATTCATCACTTGTCTACAAAATAAAATAGGTTATGTATGTAGGTAAATTATTCAGAGAAGTGTCATCCTTTTCTGCCTGTGTATGGGTTTTATGAAATCCGGCCTGCTGATATACATAGAGCCCCATCCATTTCTGTCTCTCTTGCTTTTAACTCTAAGAACTTTCATCTTTCTGCTCTCAGTCATTCCTTGCCACAACTCGAAGAGGGAGGCGGGAGTAACATTACCTTGCCTTTGCTTAACACTTTGCGGTTATAAAACATGACCCCCATTCGACCGACAACCGAGGGAGCCAAGATAAAAGAGGTTAAGTGATTGGTTGCGTCCAAAGTTGGGCTAAAAAGTGAACAGCACAGGCTTTACCACTTCATATGTTGTTAATAGTATCAGTTTCCTCATCTGCCAACCAAAGAGATGGAGGCTCCCTTTGGACATTGCAAAAGTTCAAGTGGAGGGTACCATGAAGTGGACGACGCCCGCAGGTATGCATGAGTAGAGGGGCAGCTCAGCAGCCAGAAATGCCATCACAACAAAACCCACAAGGCCTGATTCGAGTTCTATGAACTTCCTATGAGATATCTTAATTCAAAATGTAAGTAGCAGAGAGATAATTTTAAATTTAGATTTCACTACAGAAACAGATGAGAACCTTTTATCACAGGTCAGACCTGCTTTGTCCCCAACTGAAAACACATTAAACTCCTTTTCTCTTCCAACTGTGTTTATAAATGTTGCTTACAATGGGCCACCGGTGAATGTGTTTGGACCGGAGACAAACAGCGTTCAAAGGCTACAGGTGCTTTGCCTCGAGAGTCCAGTGAGTGGACATCAATGCAGATGAGGAAGAAATGAACGAACGTGTGCAAGGAAGAGTTCTTCAGAGAACATGAAGACAGATGGAAGGCCCCTATCAGGGCGCTGGACGAAAGTATATTGAGATATTGATCGTGTGAAGGAATCAATAAGAAGGAATCCCTTTCTTCTTATTATTAATTTAGAAATGATTTCTGCCTCACAGAATTGAGTTGAGAATCTAAAGTAACCTTTTTCTCATGTGTTCCATCTGGATCAAAAGTTTCCTGGGCTTCTCTGTCATCTGAAACATCTGCATTTCTTTGCCGGTGTTTCTCAGGAGAGAAGATCCAGGTACCTATGGCTTTTGATAGACATTTCCTTACTGCTACCTGAGCATGCACAGCGAGCCCCAGTCTCGTAATTGTGACCCTAGACGTGAACCCTTCATCTCCGGAAATGCCTGTGATGATTCACCCAGCCCGTTATTCCGGCTTTGTTTCCAGCACTTTGTTTCCATTACCAGCGGGTGGGGTCCTCACCAGTGTCTAGCAGGCCGGAGTGAAAGGTCACTCCTGGCTTGCTCAGCACTCTGCATTTCCCATGAATCAAGGGCACCCTGGAGCCCTTCCTTGTGCACAGGTGGAGAAGTACCGTTTCATCAAGACAATGACGCACTTTCCTTATGAAAACAAGTGATGAGAGGGACAAGGCGGGTAAGAGGACACAGATGTACTCGTTCAAGGCCACTTACTCTAATCCAATCCAGGTTTCATACCCCTCCAAAGCCCCTCTTCCCTGGTGACATTTGAAGAGGTATGAGACAGGTTGGGGGAGAAGCCCTCACTTAGGAAGCAGACAAATGAATCAGTACCTTTTCCGAGGAGCTCTGGATGGAACACCCTTGCCAAATCAGCTAAAACCTACCTCCGCAAGGCAGTCATGTCAGGCTAGTTCCAAGCTTCCTCTGTGCCCTAATCAACCCAGAGAACTTCAGCTCTCTCCAAGTCTCTCTGCGTGCTCCTCGCTGGGTGGTGGCAGCGAGCTGCAGGATATAACCCCACGGCACTGCGCTGCCCATATCCCTTCTCGTCCTGACTTGAATACAGCCCCTTTCGTGATTTTAATGCAAGATGAAAACACATCATTTTCTACTTCACGACTCTGCTAAAGAATGTAGGATGCTTCCGCACTGCAGGGTCGGGAGTAGCACAGTGCAGGGCCAGGCCCGATCTCTTCAACCAGACTTCATGATTCGTAGCCAGGCCCTGCCACACGGGCTGTCTGACCTTAGCCAAGTTACTTAGTGTCGCTGTGCCTCCATTTTGTTACCTGTAAAATGGAGCTAATAATATTACCTACTTCATAGCATTGTGGTGAGGATTACAGCAAAACACACGTACACATGCTGTCCACATCCACAGTACGTATTATTTAAAGCAGTGGTCCCCAACCTTTTCAGTACCAGGGACCGATTTCATGGAAGACAATTGTTCCACGGATGGAGGTAGAGGGGGAGAATGGTTTCTAGATGATTCAAGTGCATTACATTTATTGTGCACTTTATTTCTATTCGTACCTTGTAATATATAATGAAATAATTATGTAATTCACCATAATGCAGAGTCGGTGGGAGCCCTGAGCCTGTTTTTCTGCAACTAATGCCACTGCTGCTGATCTGACAGGAGGCGGTGCTCAGGCAGTGAAGCAAGTGATGGGGCGCAGCTGTAAGCACAGATGAAGCTTCTCTCACTCACCCACCGCTCACCTCCTGCTGTGCAGCCCAGTTCCTAACAAGCCACAGACTGGGACCACTACTGGTCTGCAGAACTGCAGCTGGAGACCACAGATTTAAAGATTAGCTATTAATATGGCCTATCACTAAGATTTTAAATGGTGCTTTTGTGCTGGTAAGTCTCCCCTGACCCTGACTTAGGTTCTCTTTTACCCAGAGCTGCCAGTGCCGCCCGTCCTGTACAGCAGACACGGGCAGCACCTTGCTCGTTCTCAAGTGGGAGCACCTGGGGCACCTTCTTGACCTCCCTAAACCCAGCCTGCTTTTCAAATTCCTGCTAAACTCCCACTTCCTCTGTGGTACTTCCCTTGACCTACACTGGCCACCCAAGCCCATTTCTCTTTCTCTGGTCTAATCAGCCTAACTTGAATTTGAATCCTGGCTCCCCCAAATACTGAAGATGTGACCTTGGGCAGTTAGTGGACCACCCTAAGAATTGGTCGTCTTATCTGTAAAATGACAATAATGGAACCAACCAGTGGCTCTCAAATTTGAGTGGGCATCAGAATCACCTGCAGGACTCACTGAAACTCAGATTGCCCCCACCCCAACTTTCTGATCCAGCAGGTAAGGGCTGTAGTCTGACAATCACAGTTCTAACAAGTCGCCAGGTGATACTGATATTGTTGCCCTGGGTGTCATGTTTTGAGAACCACTTGGTGGCCTTGCAGACTATGGGGAGAATTAAATGAAATAATATTTAGAGAATGTTTTCTCTGTAACTGTTACATAAAATATAACTTTTCATTTTCCCCTGTGAAATAGAACACAAATGATAAATAAAAAAGCTGAAGTGATCTTGTTTTGATTTTGGCCCCATCCCATGAGTTGAGGGAGAACACCATATTGTAGCATTTCTCACTTCAGAGTTAGAAGCTCAGATTGTGTGGGCATTGCCCTTACGATGGCTTTTCTGGCACCCAATGTATAGGCTTTCAATTTTAGAGAAGGACTAAAACATATGTATTACCCCACAATGTAATCTTTTTATATTACCCACTGTTTTTAACAAACTCCCACACTTGGGGTGGGTTTTTAGCAGGAGTCTGTTTATGGGAGGTTATCCAACATAATGGTTTCCAGCTCTCAGTGTTTGCAGCACTCCAAACCCTGAACCAACAAAGGTAAGAATCTTGACCAGAGAGTTTACCAGACGCTTTTCCCCAATGTGTGTTGGGGAAAAGGCAAGTGGTGATGGAGGGACAAGCTGCATTTCATAACCCATTTGATGCAAGAAATGCAATGCAGTGCTCATGCCATACACGCTTCCAAAAAAGTAAAATGTTTCATTTAGAAAGGATTAGAGCAAAAGCTCTCCATAGGATGCTATAGCAAAGAGCATGGGAGCACAGCCCCTGCTTCCATATCTGTCTTTGTCACCTCTATGTGACGTCCATTTTCCACTGCACAGAGCCAGGGTAGGATGGTCTCCTGGGACCCTCCCGAGTAGCATCACTTTATGAGGCAGGTTTGCAGGGAATGGGCCGTGTGGCCACCAAAGCCCTTTGCTGGGCACCAGAAGGCCATGTGAAATCAGTGTTTATCAATCTTTATAAAGGTATGTAGGCAATATTTGGGGGAGGTGAAGCTACTTCCATTATATTCCCTTCCCCCCTCACCCACTACAGGCTGTGGAGTTTGTCTAGAAGCAAAGATCAAGCTATGACTTTCAGCAGGCCTAGCCAGTGACTTTTGTCATTAAAAAAATGTTTATTCTTGTTACCAGCTGTAACTGTTCTAAAACCACATTCCACTGGCCTCCAACCAAAATATCCCCTCTCTTAGACACACCTGAGGATCTGATCATTCCCATTTTATTCTCAAAGGTTTTGTTTGTAGTGAGAAGCAGGGGAGAAGCCAAATGACAAAGATCAGGGCACCCTGGAGGGAGAAGAAAGTCAGTGGCCCCCTCAGTGCCCCTGAGACTGATTTCAACATCCTTTGGGGAGAGGGACATTGAGAGAGAGTTGCTAGAACTTTTCAGAGACCCTGGGAGACTCTGGCCAGGAGTTTTAGGTGAGGCAGGGACCATCCCTCTCTCCCACACCTGCATCACCTTGGCGCACTCCATACAATCCCATCTCGGCCAGGATTGGAAGCTTGAAGCCAGTGGTTTTCAAAGTGTGGCCATTATGCCAGTCCTGAAACAGAAGCATCACCCAGGAATTTGCTAGAAACGCAAATTCTCATGATCTACACCCCAAAAATTTGTGTTGTAACAAGCCCTTCTGATACAAACACACTCAAATTTGCCTGCAAGATTTAAGGAGGCCCCTACACTGAGGTGTCTGCAAAGGCAAGGTCATTGCATGCATGGACGTGGAAGTAAGGGCCTCCTTAAATTTTTCTCTCCAGGTTCGCCCTAGTCCTGGCCCTGAGATCAGTGGTTTAGGAAAATCTGAAGGCCACAACCTTGGCTTTTCCCATGAGTTGCTTTCTTGGCAGTGGCTAGTAGCAAACAAGGGCAAGTCCTTCGGACAAAGTAAATCAAAGTAAATCAAGGCCCCAGAGGAGTCCCAGGGCAACTGATTTCAGGGCACATGAAAGGTATTTCTATGGGGATCATGCGAACACTGCTGAGGATCACTTGCAATGGTGGGAGTTGGGAGTGTTAGAAGGAGACCTAAGCCTTCCTCTCCTCATATACACCAGAGAGTTGGCAAACCTTTCAGTAACAGAATCACCACGGTGAACAGTCACAGAGTATCTACTGTGTACTAGACATGCTGCTGAGCACCTGACTTCTCACACTTTCTCTTGTAACGTTGAACACAAAGGTAGATTTTATGATCCTGGTTTCGCAGAAGAGGAAACATAGACACAAGGTTAAATGACCAGTGTCATATGTCAAGCTGGTAAGTGGTGGCTGGGATTATGTGCGCCCTGCTGTCTGTCAGAGCTGCTGCCACCTGCACTGGGATTTGGGAATTTTTCCAGGTATGACTCCACTTCCCCCCACCTCAAGCAGATGACTCATCAGCATCCCTGTTTTCTCCTCCTGGTTTGGCTTCGCACCTTGGATCCCATCTCCTATTCAATTTCTGGGACAGAATTTGGTCACCTGTCCCTGCTGCCCTGGACTTTGAACCCCTGAAGGAATGGACATGGCTCCTGGAACTGACTGGAACTCATCCACAAGGATACTAGGAAGAGACACTACTCGACCTGGCCCTCCTAGGTCCACTGAGACCCTGTCTGACATTACACACTTTGAATGCCCCTCTTTTAAATGGAATTGCATTAGGTACACAAGGTATACAAAGAATCTGATATATTGCATATGCTTGAAAATGCTACCTGGTTGAGAAGAAGCTGGGGTTACATATTGAGAGCCAGACACACAATGACTGGTATTTCCAAAAGGAGTAACAGGTAAGGATTATCCCACCTGATGATAAGGTATTTCCAGGTCAGTACCTGTCTGCAAGATAGTACATGGGAGAAAACACTGGCAATGTTCAACTCTTCACTACAACTGCAACCCTGTGTGATCTTAGGAGAGCTGACATGCACCTCTGGGCCTTAGTTTTCCCTTTTAGAAAGGAGAGACATTAGTGCATCTGTCCTCCCAGAGTTCTTCAGCTGTTGCAGCATCCTGTCCTACTCAGGGACGTATGTAAGTCAGCTTCGCTCACTCACGCAATGCCTATCTATGAGCCCATCATTGAGCTACAAATTGCTTAAAGTTCCTTAATCCCTGAGAAGGGAAGCTCCCAGCTTTTACTCAAGGTGATGTGTCAAAGGTAGTTTGTAAACCACTCAAGTTGGACAGCAGACACCGGGGTATCAAGGCACCATCTCTAAGAGAACCTGCTTAAAAGATCCCCACTGGAAGAAGAGCATAAGATGTTGGAACTTTTGTGCCTCGGGTATGAATGCTATCCCAGATTTCTCAAATCTGATTTCCCTACGTGACCAGTGCTAAGACCCTTAAGATGTGTAAGACGCCCAGTGGGTCCAGCAAGAAAAGGAAGCTGGGAGGGCGGGATCCCACTTCATGTCAAGGAAGGAAAGGGAGGGGTGCAACGGGGCAACCATGGCAGGGTGGGACGGAGGTCTGGGTCTCTGTAGCTGGGAAGGACATGGCAGGGGAGGAACTTGGGAGTACGAAGAGCCACTCAGGCATCCTCTGCAGACTTTCCAGACAGCAGCACAGGTAAGGAAAACCACAGTCAGGCTATTTTGCCTCCCTCCCCAGCAAATAGCAAGCTCCTTGAAGGCAAAGACTTTGTACTTTCCCTGAAATCAAATTCACATTGATTAACACATTAAAAATAAAACACCAGACTCGGAAATCACCTGCCCTTCTAACCCCTGCCTCTTTCCAATTAATGTTAAATATAAGTTCAAGAAATAATGACTCAAGCAAAGGCTTTTGCCACAGCTTTCTCTTCTATTAAGACAGTGTCTGGTAAATCAAGAAAAACATACCATTTACCCACTAAACTAAAAACAATCCCTTATTACACAATTAACCAAAACACAATTGTATGTAATACAATTATACAAGACTACAATTACACAAAAGTAATGATGTGGTGTAGATGGCAATGACTTTCATGTAATCGAAAATAACGAGAGCTTCCTTGATTAGAAATTAAGGTAGCATAACAGACACTTATTGACAAATATTCCCTGTATCGATCCACACTTTGCACAAGGCTGTGCTGGCTGAGGAAGGAGAGTGCCTCCTCCTCGCCATTCCTGGACACGGTAGGGGTGGCCACCATTCCCTGTAACACCTTTTATTCTAAGGTCACTAAACTAATACATTTTTACGAAGCACACGTGTTATTAGCCACTTTTCCAGCTGGTCAAATACAAAAATAATGAACCACAAGAGCCAAGAAGTCCATGTGATGTGCTGCTGATCTCACTTGCAGTAGTATTAACAGAGAAACAGGTGCATAAAGTTCCACTAAATATTGTCATCGCCAGCATTAGTGGACACTAAATTCTGCGCAGCTGGTTTCTGTACCGCTCAATGGAGGCACGCAGTATTGCCCACCCTTCCTCCCCTGGACCAAGGCATCGCCTTCCCTGCCGTATGCTAGCTCTCTTCCAATCCATCTTTCTCATTTTTTCTAAATACTCTTTCTACTAGACAAATCTGAGCACCTTTCTTGCTGATTCTTTCTGAGAACATGAAGGCAAATTTCACTGGCACACAAAGTTCTTTACGATTGGTCCTGGCCTACGTCCCTGGCCATGTGTGCCACCCACAGGGACCTACCATCTCTACTGAGCTGTGTTTTATTCCATCAAAGACACCATTAATTGTAAGACATACCATTAGTATATATGCCACTATGAAAAATAAATGCTGCCAATTAAACTATTGTACATCATCAATTGCAAACTGTATTCCAATATTAGATATTTTGAATGCAAAAAAGTATTTTGAATTGATGACATACTTGCAAGCCCCACTCTCTCCTGTTTCTGTGCAATGTTCCACTAATCTCCTTCACCCTCCCCACCTCACCCAAGCTGCCTGTGCCTCCTGCTCCAACACTGGACTGGACCTCCTGAATCCTTCCTGACCTCATTCCCCAGGCCAGACTAAGTTGCTGCTGCCATGGGTCCAACAATTACGGGTGCATTTCTTGGTCATTTATCTCACTTTATTGTAATGGCTAATATACTCCATGGTGAAACATGAGCAGAGGCCCTGTGTCACCAACACATAGGCAAGCACTTAACAGATATTATTCATCCATTCAGTAAACAATATTTTGCCTGGGGTAAGCAGAATTAGAATGAAGGAGGTAGGCTCTGGAGAAGAAACATAGGGAACATGGAAAACCTTGCTGAAAATTCCAAATCCATCCTCTTTGGCTTTCTGAGGTGTGTCCTTGCATTTAGAAACTCCTATTAATAAAATAAGAGGAGCCAGATTCCAGTAGAAACAGAAGGGAAACTGAGTTTTGTTAGAATGTATGGGTTTCTGATTCTCTCTAGCCAGGGTCCAGTGTCCTCTGGGCCACAGAAGCAGTGGGTAGGGGTTCGCGGTGTGCCGCTGGGGCTGGGCATGGCCCAAACCTCTATCGTAGGTCTCCCTCCCAGAGGGTCTGCTGCTCACCTGTCCGTGTTAGAGGGACACCCACTGCAGTGAAGAACGAAATGGCTTAGGAGGGAAGTAATTCCTTCCTCCAGTTTGCTTTACTCTTAACTTCAAAGTAATCAAATGTTGTTTATGCATAAAATTTTAATCCTTTCACAAATTTGTATTTTGATTTAATTTGCATATCCCATTTACTGCAAGTCAACATGAAGAGAGACTCAACTAATTTAAACCATTTTTCTCTGGGCCTGAAATCCTTTCAGAAATATTTTCCATTAGGCGACTCAATTATGTCTAATGTGGCTAATGTCGGTGGATTAGAATTTTGCTTAAAGAAACTCATATTTAGAACAGTGAGAATGGGAAGGAGGTAGGAGAACAGAGGAGAAGAGACAATAATTACCTGTCTTTGATGCTACACAGATCAATGTGTAAATCACTAAAATTCCCCAGGGAACCTTGCTGAACTGAAATGAGGTCCTTGGGCTGGTTATCAATAAAGATGAGCCTCATGCAGCCTTGGAAAGCCTTAATGGGATTTAAACATTGGGAATCGGTGAGATTGTCGGGGCACCCTGTGGGACAGAGAAAAAAGATGAAGAAGAATACTGAAATGATCCGTCATTGCTCTGGCGACCTATTGATGGAAGACCTTGAGGTCTAATTATTTTGGTGCTTTTTCATTCACAGCGGTGCACGCCCTTTCCTTGTAAATCCTAGCATTCTCAGGGAGGGGAACGGAATCGGTACAAAACAGGGCATACTCAAACACCGTAGAAAAAATAAAAAGTGTGGCAAAGGGAATACCAGTACTATAACATTTATCTCATTCTGACTTTTTTTCTTTATGTCGGTAAGCTATTTGATATTCTTTTGCATGGTATCCTTCACTCATCCCAAGGAAGCAACATATTATAACTACCTGGGAATTTTGGGTCTGTCTTGAAACACGTATCTAAATGCACAATTCAATTCTGAATTATACTTTCAAAAGACAGTATGCTTTGGCTAAGGATGGCGGCAGAATAATTGTCTGGCTAATTGTTGGCATTAACAGGCTTAGTTCCTGAGAAAGGTACACTCAGGAACATAACTGGAATTTTGAACTGATGTGCAAAACAAATCTGGACTTTAAGGGAACTAAGGGTTTAAATGCACATAGTTACAGGGCTGTAACAGCATATGTGAAAGGTTAACACTATACCTTTTTTAAAGGGTGTTCCTTTAAAAAAATACATTACACTAATTCAGCATGGCTTGCAACCAGGGCGTATCTACTTCTCATTAAGACAGGTGTAGAGCATCACAGGTATATAAGTGGTATGCTCCTTACAAACTCTATTCCAGTGGTTTTAATAGGTTCAGAGCATATGGGAATGCAAGCTTGAAACCATGGCAATAACCCATAAATAATTGGGAATTATTTCAGCCATCTCTAATAGACAGTCGCTGCTGGGCTGAAGCCCGGCAGCTGGTTAACAGCTCACAAGCACACCATAAAATGAAGAGAGATGCTACGACTTCTAATTGAAGCTGTAGAGAGAATTTATGTAAGTTGACTATTATTACTGAAAACATTTTTCACCTTCCTTAAGTTTACAGTCTACATGTGGGGCGTTTGTTTAAACACTATTCAAATCATAGATAAATCTTCATCTCCTTAGCATTGTGCCCCTTAAAACCCGGATCTGAGAACATGTCAACTGGGGGAAGGGAGTCATTTTGCCTTTGAGGAATGTCAGATGCTTACTGTATCATAATTTCTAAAGAACATTTTTCCCAGAAATAAATTCAACATCCCTTTTCTCTCTTTGTTGCTGAAGTATTGAATGAGGTGCAAAATCATGCAGTCTGTAAGGTACGTCTTCGGGGCCCTAAGCCTCTTGTTCTGCAGTCTCTATGATGCATTTTTGTCATCTCCTTGTTTTCACTAGTGGACTGTGGAGAACACAGATCCAGACTTGAACCCCTGCTCTGCTACTCAGTAGCTCTATGGCCTCATACACATTATTTCATCTGAGCAAACATCAGTCTTATTACCTATTCAATGGGGATAATGTTACCTGCCTCACAAACTTGCTGCATGAATTAAATGAGGTAAGACACATAAAATCTTAACAGACACTGGGCATGCATTCCGTTCCTAAAGGAACTTGTTCTCCCTGCACACAAGGAGAAGATTTGGGTGGAGGACAGAGGCCCTTCCTCACTCTAAAATCGAACCACAAAGATAATGCTCCACACTGCTTCCCTTCCAGGAGACTCTGATATGCACACTGCACCTGGGCAAGTCCCTTTTATATTTCAAAGCTTTAGCCACATTTCCTTGGTATGAGAGAAAAGATTTATAAATCCCATTTAAGAGACTACAGGGCATAATTTTATACAATACATTTCTTCAATTTCCCAATGGAAAAAGAATTGGCAACTGTAGTTTGGACCCTGATCCATGCCCATATCTGTAGGAGCTGAAGCCACGTGGTCCATCCCCTGTCACGTAGCAGGCTCTGTGCTGCACATCTAAACCTTGTTCTCACTTAACTCTCCCGGCTATGCTGAAGGCGAGCTTATTTCCCCATGTTCCCCATGTTCCAGGTAAGGAAATTCAGGGACTGCAAGTGTCTTGCTCAAGGTCAGACAGCCACTGAGGTTAAATCCTCTTCAGAGATTATTTCTATAGTACAAACAACTGACTAGGAAATTAGATATTAATTTTTAATGAAAGAAATGCCATCAAACAACTAAATAAAATATATATGCATTGATAAAAATGCAGTAGATGCCTAATGATTTGTCTTTCATCATTATCAGTTTGCCCTTGTGTTTTCATCATTGGAAAGATTCCCAGGAACCACCTAACACCAGAGAAGGCAGAATCTGAACTGGCTTTTCCATGTGAAGCTACAAGCTCATGGGCCTTCCAGTTCCTCCCCATTGCTGGCCGCCCCACTCCATGCGCAGGGGCTCCAGGGATGTAGGGAGGTAGAGGACAAGAGACCAAGAAAGCGAAGTGGCCTAGATGGCCAAGTGTACTGGCTGTGCCTTTCCACCTGAATTTTTCCTCTCGTAGGTACTGCTGACTCTTGGTACACTTTGCCTAAGTTTTCAGCTGAGTTTCTCCTTTCTAATGCGATCACAGAGCTTGGCATAGCTACAAAAATCTCCTTTGGACATGTTATGTAACACCAGCTCTTATAGCTAAAGTTCTTTTCTTTCTCAGCACTGACCTAGATAATTTATATTTGCACAGCTGTGAGAGATTTTGCTTCACACTATTTTGGGTTTGAGGGTGGGTGCGTGTGTGTGTGTGTGTGTGTGTGTGTGTTGGGAGAAGGGTCTAATTGACAAAGTGAAATCACCACAGTGAAATAAATGCCTTCTGCATTCTCCCTCCCCCATTTATTTTCACTCTCAAAGGTTGGAGAATTTACCTCCAAAGTAGTAGCTCTTTCCAGAATAAATCTGCACCCAGGTGGTGTCCTGAGCTGGGGATGTTGCATCGTTATCCAGAGTGAGAGTGATGCGGTTCCTCCTGGCATTGATGCTAACCGAATGCCACAAGCCGTCATTCAAGTTGCTGCCTGCAAGAGAAACAGGAAGGACAAGCACAGGAATGATGGATTGGGGCAGTCTGGAGAGAGGGCCCTTTCCCAGCCTGCTGTGGGCCACGCGCATTCTCAGGGCACGCCCACTCTTCGCAGGGCTTCAGCCAACGCCCCTGCTGTTTCACCAGGGACATCCTTCTCCCTCCTTTTACCACTGGATTCTATTCTCTTTTTCTTTCTTTCTTTTTTTAATTACCTAAAGTACTTCTGATAGTTTTGGCTTAAAAACAAAAGCAAAGTTACAAAATTCATATATACTACAACCAAAAGCATGGCATATATTGATGTATTAATGTATAAATGCAGAAGAAAAACAGAAAATAAACAAACAAAACCCAACAAAACTTGAAATGTTACCAGCAGTTTTATCTTTGAGTGGGGGCTTATAAGCAATTTTGGTTTTCTCACACTTTCCTAAAGACAAGTTTTATCCAATTTTTAGTAAAAAGTGAACTATTTTTAAAGTAGAAAAGGCAAGCCAGATTGCAATGACGTGCCAGGCAGAGGCAGCCTCCTGTTGGAGAGAGGTAACAGACAGGTTCATTTCCAGTCTCTTTCCATAGCTATGCTCTGATTTTATCACCTATAAATAATCCCTACTCTGTAAAACTGATCCAATGAGATCAGGCAGTTCTGTTTCTAGAGCCATTTGGAGGTAGAGCAGATGCCATGTCCAGTTCTCCTATTCTTCTGCCCAGATGTCTTTGGTGCTCACTACATTACTGACCTACCCTATTGAGAAAACGCCACTGGGAACTAGTCATGAGAATCTCAACTATTCGCTCCCAAAATTTGTCATCTGTCAAAAAGGTTATGTCAGTGCAAAGCACTTGCTGAAGAAAACATGGTCATATTAACCAATCGAGTCACTGAGATTTGTCTGTGACAGGAGCACGCAGCCACACAGCTCTTCATTCAGTAGTCATTACTGTGCCGTGTTATGTGTGGAGTTGCCTTCCCTCTCCTTGCCTCAGTTTTTTCCCCTGCAAAAGGGGGGCAGTGATTGTACTGAAAGGCCCTTGTGAGAATCACACCCTTAACACAGCAGTGCGTGCAGAACAGTTCGTGTCAGTCCTAAGCAGTCAGCGGCAGCTCAAACACAGTGGTCCCTGGCAATGGGAGTATGGATAAGGGCACCCATGGTCTCTATCCAGGGGTGGTCCACAGTCAAGTGAAGAGACCTATGCAAAGAGGATTACAACACTGCCTTTCAAGTTCTGGCTGGGGGCAGGGGCAGACCAAGAAGCAAGCAAACAACAGTGTATGATATGTGGGAAGGAAGAAAGAAGGCCTAACTAGCCCATGTGAGGGTCCCAAGAGTGTTTCACAGAAGTGGGTGACAGTTAAGGGAAGTTTTGGAAACTGAGAAAGTTTGCAATTCAGAGCGAGAGTTCCAGGAGACAAAGACTGTACAAAGAACCAGAGGTCCGGAATGAGAAGCAGGGAGGATGCAAAGAAACCACTGAGAGATCCCAGTTGCCTAGGGGCCTTACAGGCGGGCTGAAGGAGCGTTTTAACACTATCTTTTGACAAATGATTCTGGAGAACACTTTACCCAAACCAATTCCATCAGAATCTCTGGGGATGGGCTTTAGGCATCTGCATTTTCTCAAAAGCTCCCTGGGTGACTCTAAAGCACAGCCAGGGATATAAATCTCTGCTTTGGAGCCTGGGAGTCCATGAGGGGTCTTTAGCTTGGTAATGACAGGGTGGAGGTGTTGATTCAAAGAATCCTCCCGCTGCAGAGCAGAGGACGGGCTGGGAGGAGTGCAGGAGGGGAGGTGGCGATTGCTTGCAGAGGCCCCAGGATACTGGATGCCAGGGTCTTCGAGAAAGTAGCAGCAGGGAAAACAGTGAGCAAGTAACGGATGAAGAGCTATTTGCAGAGGTAAAAGAGACCTGCCTTCCTAGAGCCTACTAAGAAGCCATCAGAGAAGAAAGCACTGACAATCTCAGCAGAGTGGCAAATAAGGAGCTTGTGCTCCCCGTCCCCTCCCCCACACGACCCTGGAGCTCTGGAATGGCTGGGGAAGCTGCCCAGGGAGAAGCAGAGCGCCAGGTGTGGGCCCAGCTGCGTTTGTGCCAGGGCAGCTGGGCCCCATCTGCTCAGAGTGGCCAGATGCAGGAGACCTCCTTTGTTACAGCCAACTCCTTGCAGCCAGTCCCCCTGCAGCCCGGAACATCTGCTTGGGGTAGAGGGGAGAACCCACAGGCCGCTCAGCCTGGTGGCCCCACTTTGTCCCAAAGGTGGTTGTCTTCTGACAGGGTTTGGGTCCTGGCCACAGGGACTCCGCTAATCAGGTAAAGGCTCTGTCAGGTGTGTCTTGGTGAGGGACATTTGACTTCTTTTGGGTATTTGGGAAGCACTGTCAATTGTAAGTTTTACTTTTACTTTTATTTGCATACTCATTTGAATATATCTGCATAACATATGGGCTGGCATTTGCAGGTAAACTCTAGACTGGGCTGGAAGGGAGTTAATAACTAGTTCCGCATTATAGGATCTGAATAGTCCTCAAGGGCCAAGCACCCTGCGAGGCATCAGGGATGCAGTAGAGAAGAAAGACATTCAGAGGCCACAGGGAGCAGCCCCTCTAATCAGAGATCCAGCAGCATTTTACAGATGAAACTGGCTGGGAGAAGGGGCTGCTCCTGTGAGTCTGCAGAACAGCTTCTGTGCTCGGTTGTGGTCGGGTCCCTGTCCCATGTCACTGTCTGTGGCTCTCTCTTTAAAGTTTTCACTTAGTGAGGGTTTGCTGGGTCGGTCTCCTCCCCTTTCTCCTCTCTTCTTCTCTCCTCCTCCCCCTCCCCCTCTCCTTCCCCCTCCCTCTCTTTCTCCCTCTCCCCTCCTCTTCCCTCTCTTCCTCTCTCTCCTCTCCTTTCCTGTTTTTTTTCTTTGGTCCGCTTTTCTTTTTTGTTTTTT
>VBSM01003199.1:10415385-10439657 GCA_008086735.1 Cheirogaleus medius | reverse complement strand
GAAACCAATTTGCTGGTGAGTACATATGGTGCTTATTTTTCCATTCTTGGGATAGAGCTGGTCTGATTTTCTTTGAGTTGACCTTTTCCTGCCTTTTCCTGTGGGGAGTGGGGGGCTTGTGTGAAAAGCTTAGCTCTGTGGAAGAGAATTATTAGAATAATCATTTTTGATTCCAGTATCACCTGGGAAGCTTTTGAAAATACAGAACACTGGGCCCACAGCAGGTTAATTAAGTCAGATTTCTGGGGGTGGCCCCAGGCCTTGGAAGGTTCAAAGATCCCTGGGATTTCGGCTGTGCAGCCAGGTTTGGGAACTGCTCCATTAGACATTTCAGAAGAGAAAGGAAAGAAGCTAGGAAAACGTGGCTAATTTAGGGCACCTAACCCCAGCATCCATTCCAAGGCAAGTAAAGTAGTACCTTCTCTTCTAAATATCTTTGCTTTCCACCCAGGCACTCCTTTCCACTTCATTCTGTTAATGGACCCCAAAAGCACCCCCAGAGATTCTCCAAGGTTTGGTTATCAAGAATGCTCTTTTAAAGGTACAAGTGCAAGTGCTATTAATTATTTGCAAATTAGGGAGAGTCCACTCTATCAGATTGCTTTCTTCCTAAACCTCTCTGAGATAAATAGCTTTGAAAGAAAGGACATGACCAATTAGGAGAACAGGAAAGCAACACCTTCAAGGCCAGGAACACCCTGATGGGAAAAAGCCCCTGGGGTAGAACAGCAGGGTCTTAAGGGCCACTCTGGGGAACTAAGCACCCACGTGATTTAGGGACTGAGACTCAAAAGATGGGATTTGGGTTCTGAATAGAGAGTTGGATCATTACAAACAGAACATTTATGAACTGTAAAGGGATATCAGGTGTTATTTGCCATCTTCCAGAGCAGCAAAGGATAAAAACTGATGATATTCAATGTTAGCAGCTACAGAGGAAAACAGGTAATTTCATATGTTGCCGTAGTAGCCTCAGATTGTACATTCTTTCTGGAAGGCAATACACCAATAGGTATCAAAAATCCTAAGAATGTCATACCTCATTACCCATGAATTTTATTCTGAAAAACTAATCCTAAAATAGTAACACAGCTTTGCCCAAGATTTATGGTGAAGATATTTCATGACACTGTTATATACGATAACAAAAATGCACAGCTGCCAATATTTCCAATATTAGCAGTTTAGCTAAATCAAATATGGGGTATTCTTAATACTGAATAATAATGTAGTCATTAAAAATCATACTGTCCAAGAATGCTACTGATATCCTGGTAAGAGAAAAACTCTGGCCAAATAGTATAGACTGCACGATTCCTATTCTGCTAAAAATTAACACTGAGAGAAAATACTGGAACGATGTAGAATGATAGTATCACAGATTATTTTTGTTTTTTCATACATACAGTACTGAAATTTTCAAAGTTTCTTAAATAATTTAAAATTTTCATAATCTCTTAAAAACACTGTTTAAGCTGAAATGAAGGACAGAAAAATATGTCCGACCTTTTCCACTTTTGTTCTTATGGCTTTTCGTAGGTCCCGGAATCCAGCCTAGAACATCAGTACAAAAGGTTTCTCAGAGAGAAAGAGTTATATAGGCTGTCCTGTGCTTCCCTAGGAATCATATCGAGACTTGGAAAGTATTCTGTATAAATAAAAATGACATTTTCAATCTTTACAACTGAATTTGCAAATGAACCTTTGAAAACACAGCCTAACTGTAAAAATAGCTAATAAAACATGCTACCAATGTTGAATGGCTACAATGTGCCAGGCACTTTAAATATATAATTCCTAATTTTTGCAATAGTTCTGGAGTTCACATTTATTGTCCTCATGGTATAGATGTAACAGAGGAGGACGGAGAGGCTGCCGCGGGTCCCACGACCACTCAGGGGCAGAGCCCGTGTTCACAGGGAGGGGTCAGGCACCAGGGCAGCGCCCTCCTGTGGCAGCACCATCAAAGCCACCAGTCTAGCCCTGCTTCTGGAATCGCTTGCATGACCAGGGAGCTCTGCAAAGTTTTATTTTTTGTTGCTGAATTCAACTTTCCTTTTGTTATTATTATTTTGGTAACAGTTTTATTGAGATAAAATTCACGTACCATATATTTCATCTATTTTAAAGTGTGCAACTCAATGGTTTTTAGTAAATTCAGGGTAATACAATCACCACAATCAATTTTAAAACATTCTGTCACCACCAAAATGCCCTCTGTAACCTTCATCTCTCACCACTCCGCCTCGTTATGCCCTCACCTCCAGCCCTGGTCAACCACTAATCCACTTTTGCACCTCTATGGATTTCCCTATTCTTGGCATTTCATTTAAGTGAAATTATATGGTAGGCGCCATTTTGTGACTGGCTTCTATCGCTTAGCATAACGTTTTCAAGGTCTATCCATGTTGCATGAATTGGAATATTTGTATAGCTGAATAATGTTCCATTATATGAATATGCTACCTTTGATTCATCCATCACCTGTTGGTGGACATTTAGGTTGTTTCCACTTTGGGGCATTATTGTGAATAATGCTGCCATGAACATCTGGGTACATGTTTCTGTGTGGACATATATTTCCAATTTTCGTAGACACCTAGGAGTGCAGTTGCTGGGTCATGTGGTAATTCCATACTTCACCCTTTGGGGAATTGCCAGACTCTTTCCAAAGTGGCTGTGTCGGTTTACATTCCTACCGGACAACTTTGCTTTTAACAATACTGACTTCAAACTTTAGTCCTGTATTTTTGTGGATCATCTAGCTTCTGAGAAGAATTAAAATCAGATTCAACTTTTGTTTCTCAGGAAGTCTACTTAGGTCTGACCTTAGAACGCTAAGCCAAATTTTATTACTTTGATTTTACTTTGGTGGTTGGGGGGAGTCTTGTACTGTACCTCTTGCATTCTGGATCTCAATTACTTTTCTCTTTCTCTCTCTAATTCGTCAGTCAAATTCCTAACAGATCTTCGAACTTTAATCTTCATGTTATTTTATTGTCTGCCTTTATGTTTTGAAGATAGAAGGAAAGGCAAGATCATGATCTGTGCTGCAAGGTGTTAATGAACCGTTGAAACAGAGTGGCTGTCTAGGTGCCTTATGCATCAGTCATGACTAGACCAGGCTGTCACAGCCGCACATGCATGTGCAGAGACACGGCCCAGGCCAGCACAGAGTCCCCAAAGACTGTTTCCAACCCTGCACATAACTTGTGACACATTTCCATGACGCCTGTATTTGCCTGTTACCCCTTGCTTAAGGCCCTGTCACTCACAATTTCTAGGAATTTAGACCGATATCTTAATTTCTCTAAACCTGTTACCTCATCTGTAAAATAGAAATAGAATTGATAAGCTTGACTTGGAAGTTTCTAGGCTCTATCTTCTCCAGAACACCCAATTCAGCTGTTTTTCTATGCCCTCTCATATCTACCCTTAATTAACAGTTCAAAGGTAGTTTTAATTTCTGTAAGAACAAAGTGGGGAATATATAATTAATTGAATAAGGCAGTCTTAAAATAAATGTCAATTACATAGTAAAAGAGAATATCATAATTACTAGTACCATTATGTTACAATTTAGAGCCTGAGTTATGTTTTTCTTGGACTCCATTTATTCATCAGTTATCAAAGTCTATTAACTCTTCCCTATATATGGTAGATGAACTTCTCATATTTCTTCATATTTCCTTTTATTCTACTCCTTATCCTTACAGCTGGGAATTTTCAGGACAGTCTCCCTCTTTTCCCAGCCTCCTGCCTCTTTCTGGTAGAGGACACCTCGATAGATCAAACTATCTAAAGAGCAACGGCATCGTCGATTTCACAGCAAATACGCCTCCCACGGCTCATGGAGCTGAGAATGCAACTGGTGCTACTTCGCTGGACAATCTATGCTTTCTGTAGCCAAGTTTCTTTAGTTTCTTTCCGTCCTTTCAACCTTATTTCCCAGTAACTCTACACAAATTTCCTACTCCAGCTAGACTAGTGTATTCACTATGCTCCAAGTGAACACATTTAGCAAATTGGTGCGTCTACTCCCAGTCTCTGCTCCACCTGTACACTGCGCCGTTCCCACTATCCGAATGCATCTCCCAGTCCTCCAAGGCCCGTGTTTGCCTTAGCACAGCCTCTCCGAAACCATACAGACAGACAGCCGCTATTTTTTGACTTTCTATCACAGCCGCCCAGCACAGTAGAGGGCATAAAGAAAGTGCTGCGTGATTGATTGATCAAATAAATGAATAAGTTACTAAATCAGGGAATGAACGAAGCAGGCTTTCCCTGACTAGGCTAGGGCAAGGCAATTTTTCCTTCTAAATTCCTGTAACATCCACTGTCTGATCTGCTTATTTCATTCATATTATTTACTGCCTGTTGATATTAATTAACAATTCATCTATGTAAGTCTCATCTCCCCAGTGGGACTACAAGTTCCTGGGGGTCAGAAACTGAGTCATGTTTGGGTATCCCCCTCAGCATCACCGGGGCCACGTCTTGCCCTCTCCAAATGCTCATTGATTGATTGAGCATCAAACCAGCTGAATCTCCACTGCCAAGTGTCAGCAGCAGGGCCGTCTCATGAGCACTGGCCATAAATCACAGGTTAAGCCTTTCCTGGTTGTTAAAGCCTGGCTCATATTTCAAGATAACCTGGATCCTGAAAACCCCCTATCAGGGTATAAAGAGAAAACATCTGGGTTTGCATCCACTGGAGTCTGACAGGAAGTTGTGACACATTTGTGGTCGATGGCGAAGGGGTTGTTTCCCTAGTACAGACTTGAATGTTCAGATTACACATCTACAGGATAAAAGTCAAGCTCAACTCCAGAGAGATGTTCTCCTACTCCCGTCAAGATACAGCTCACACTGTGCAGTCCTGCGGTCCCTGACCAACCTGCTGCCTCACCTTTTGTCCATCCTCCCGTGCACTCTGTGACTCAGGTACACTAAGCCCCCCAGGGAGTCTTACACCCCTGGTTCTCCTAATGTTTCTTGTCTCTGATTGGAGCATCCTTTCTTTCCCTATTTGGCCAAATTCTATCCATTCTTCAGAACCAGACTGTATTGTCCCCTCTTCTAGAAAGTCCTTTCTTTCTCACCATCCTGTTGCCTCTTATCTGTGCTTTTCCAGAATCCTGAGCATGTGTCCTATTGCATTATAAACGCCTCTTTCCTGTCCCTGCCAACAGTGCCTAGGAGGTGACGGGCAGTGCCACCATCCCCAGGTTCAGCCATAGTGCCCAGCACAGAGTCGATGCTCCAAAAGTTTCCTGAATTAGGTGGAAGCAAAGTGAACTATATAAAAGAATCATCAAAGTAGAAAATATGGAAGAGCAAGGGAGATGACAGCAGGCTTGACTAGTAGATGAATCTGCTATAATAATAAAAATCAAGCTCTCTCAATTTCTCTTTTGAGTAAGGTAGAGAAAGAAGAGTAAGTTAATAAATAAAATGCTTCTGTTGTCATTACCCGAGCCTGAAAAAGCTGCAGACGCCCAAGATCACTACTTTGGTAAACATCCCCAACCTTTGATTGGGATCTTGAAGTTCAGGCAATTACATTTCACAGGTCCCCATAAAATGCAATGCTTCATCATAGTTCTGTCTTCTGAAACTCGAACTCTGTGCTCAGCCAGACAGCTTGTTGTGACAGCCGTGGCCCTGGGGCTATCTATTTATTTGCCCTTGCTAATGGGATTTTCTCATCAACATTATCTTAGCTGAAACACAGAGGCATTAATGACAACTTAATTGAAGCAGAGGATGAAGCTCGCAGACTCGTCATGTTTGCTTGACGTGCAGATGGCGGCTAGCTACAAATGACTCATATGAAAGGGGGCACTATATGGGGAGCAGCTCTGTTAATTGCAGGGCGGTAGCCTATAACTATCTGGCCGCCTGCGTTCACTGGGGTGGGCACTGCTCTCCTACACAGCGCAGCTCACTCTCAGGCCGCCTCCCCCTCTGGGAGCTCCACTGCCCTTTGTCTAATTAGCACTTCCGCTGAGGATAACTCATTCCTGAGTTTGACACACTGCGCAGCATATAATTGTTGTTACATGACTGTTTGTTAAAAATCACTACTAACTCTTCTTTCCCTGTTAAAGGTATAGCCTTCAGAAATGTTTTGGAGGTCAGCTCCACTCGTTTATTCATCGAGACAGTGGCTCCTGCGAGAGGCACACAGGGAGGGAGGGCTTGTGGTGAGCAAGGTGTGGCACTGGGCCCTGGGCTAGTGATGGACTTGTTCCCATGGACCTTTATGTCCTAGGGATGAGAAAGGCATTGGACAATCGATTGTATAGACGCAGAATTAATAGACATTGTTATGAACTGTGATGAGTCCCCACAAATCTCTTATGTCAAAGTCCTAACCCCCAGTACCTAAAAATAAAACTTTATTTGGAGCTAGGATCTGTAAAGGGTAATTATGGCAAAATGAGGTTCATTATGTCTGGTGCCCTTGTGAAAGGAGGATGAATGGACAGAGACACGCACCAGGACCACGTGAGGACACAGGGAGCAGGTGGCCACCTACATAAAACCAAGAGAGAGGCCCTCAGAAGAAATCAAACCTGCCGACACCTTCGTCTTAGATGTCCAGCCTCCAGAACTGTGAGGAAATGCACTTTTGTTGTTTGAGCCACTTAGTCTGCGGTGTTTTGCTATGGCCGCCTGAGCAGACTGATACAGGCACACATACACACACTTAGGGCAAATGCTACGGAGAAGAGCTAGAAGACCAGAAAACAGGATACCTGGCCTGCCTCAGAAAGGTTTTCTGAAAAAATACCAACTGAGATACATTTCAAAAGGTAAGTGGGGTGGTGTTCGCCACAGCTACAGGATGAATTATTTGATTTAAACGCTATTGATGCCAAGTAGCCATCGAGCAAACACCCACTCTGGCTGCCCCTCCAGGCTCCGCCACCAGAGTCTCGCCATGTCCTGAGCTAGGGTAGAACGAGCTCGTCACGGCAGCCTACAGAACGCAGAAAACCCATGACTGACGGAATGGACTGCTTAACTGATATTTTGGGAAAGAATTTTCTCTAGTACTATTCAAGAAATTATGGAAATACTGAACAATTGTAAGGTGGTAAACACTACTGCTCGCTCCTAGGAATTAAACGGGATGGGATGAGCTGGGATGGTCTCTCCAATAAGCCATTTGCCTCAGCTAAAAGGATTGCGATGGCCTCTGGTTGATTTCTGCATCTTTGTAGCCATGGCTCCTTTCGTCCCAGGATTCTGCTCTGTTTCAGGTGACTGGCTCTTATCTATGTCTCTGCAGCTTATAGTCATTAAGTGGTGCTCGGCGGCCAGGCTGAGACCTCTTAGGTTAGATTTTCCCAGATTTTTCTTCTGGATTTCATGTGATTGTGCTGAGACCATGTCTTTAAAGTATAGACTCATCTGTTCATCCTGAAAATTCCGTTTGGATTTGATGTCCTTGGTGACATCAAGGCAGTGCACTGCACAATTGGGAATCTCTGGGGGTAAGATTCTTTAACGAAAATCCAGGGTAGTCTCTCTGCCATTTGGCCTCCCTGCTGCTTTCTCTGCTTTCTGAAGGGACATGAACATTTGCAGATCCTCATCTGTAAGGAAGTCTGCTCCATATTCCAAAATTCTCACCACGCCCTGTGTCCTCTCTACATGAAATAGCTTCAACACCTGCAACTGTCCCTTTATTAACAAGTTTGAAGACTCTATATATTATCATAACCCTTCTACCAAGCCCCTCCCCACACACAATTCTAGTGTGATTTAAAGAAGGTTACTTGCATAGCCCCCCGCCCCCCAAAAAACTTTTCAGATTTGGATATTTGGCTCCTAATTCTCTACAGGTCACTTAAAGTCTTAAGTGTGACCTTTTTTGGGACACGCAAGTCATCTCATTCACAACAATCATGACGTCAAAGAGGCCAAGTTTACTTTTCTTACTTCACAAAACACACCAGAATTTTGGGAGTTGAGAATCATGGCCTTTGGCAAGGGCTTGGCTCTGGGTACTCCCAGTCAAGGCCACTTACCCTATTTTCAAAAGAAGACTTTTAGGTTGATACTTTTCTTGACGATAATAACATACATGGTTGACCTGTTTTCTTTCAAGAACTCATAGAAAGGGCTAGAAGGGGCTTCAGTGATTCTATACCAACCTTCTCCTATAGCAAAAGAGGACTGCGAGGTCTAACGGAACCAGACTTGCTCACGTCCTGCATCTACTCAGCACAGCTGGGCTAGAGCCCCAAGCCACCATTAAGGCCTGAGTTCAGGCTCTCTGCACTGATATTTGAGAAGTACTACAACAGGGGAAAAAAAAAATTAAACTGAAGCCCTCTTTCTTCCTATTCTTACTGCCTTACATTCTCCCATCGAAAAAATAAAAATAACATTGAAATGTCAGATCACTTTCAAAATAATTATAGTAGTGGCAGTTTTCTCTTTGGATTGCTTAATGTTTCACATGGCATTCAAAACATTCTGCCTTATTCCTTTGAAGAAAACAAACCAGGTGGTCTCCTTTACCTTTACAAAATGCCCTGTTTTCTTAGTAATTCAGACTGGTTTGAGCAATGCCCATCTCCATGCTAAGTATCTCCTGAAGAGCCTTTAAAATGACAGCTGTGTCCCTCATTAAAAAATGGAACGTGGCATCTATTGTTCAATGAACAAGTGTGGATTTTGAGAGATGCTCATGGCCACCTGACCATTGTGAGAGGTCCCCAAGGCACATGGTATCTTATGAGAAGAAACAACTGACAGTTTGAAATGCATAAAATAAATCATCCGGGTATTTGCTCATTCATTTAAGATTTGCCTAAATGGATTTTCTGATTCCCAAAAGCGCGAACGGCAAGGCTCACTGAGCAGCAAGACTCCTTAAGGGTGTTCCCTGTTTCTGTGCGGCTCCTGAATTCCCATGTGGGCGAGGGGAACAGGGCTGACTGGAGTGGGAACGCCTGAGCAAAGGAGGGCACGGTTTTTGGAAGCAGATAGCCCTCACGTCACTTAGTAGCCTTAGCCCTTACATGATAATCTTACTAAGGAATTGACACTGAGCATCAAAAAAAAAGTCTGAAAAAAGCATGCCATATATACTCAGTGAATATTTGTGTATATGCTGATAATAGACATGTATGATTTACTTTATGTTATATAGCAACCTCGCCAAAGTAGACTAGATGTTTATAAAGGCGATGGACTTCCCATTCTTGAGTGAATCCCATTTAACCCCAGAATAAGACCACCAAGTGAAATGTTTTGGAAAGACACAACTGTAGATCCTAAGTAGCCCATTTTCCTTAGTAGCCTACCCTACTGTATATTTGTCTGTAGATCTTTCATCCAAAGCAGAGTTTCTTTACATTTGAGTTATGTAAGCAATTGACAATATAAATAAATGAATTATAGAAAGACCATGAACTTGAGAACTCCAAGGAAGAGTCTGAGGCTGCACACTGTCCTGGCCCCGTGAACTTAATGTCTGATTCTCAATTTCCTTCTACATGTGTAGGTACAATAATAACCACCTCATGAAGTTTTATGAGTTTTTTCCCTACAGTTCTATTTGACAACATCCTAGTACAAGGCCTGACAGCAGAGGATCTACAATGGTTGTTGGTTCCACTCTGACATTGCTTGTGGTGAAATGAGCTCTTCGACCTTTCCTCGTCCTCAAACTAAGGCCCGAGGGCCACATGCGGCCCGCCGAGGACATTTATCTGGCCCGCTGGGTGTTTTTGCCTGCTTTGTTTTTTTACTTCAAAATAAGATATGTGCAGTGTGCATAGGAATTTGTTCATATTTTTTTTTTTAAACTATAGTCCGGCCCTTCAACGGTCTGAGGGACAGTGAACTGGCCCCCTGTTTAAGAAGTTTGAGGACCCCTGGAAGGCTTTCAAAAAAGGAAATGACAAAAATAGAAAGTAAATAAAAATACAAAGAAGGGATTATACTGTTGTCTCTCATCTTCCTGAAACTTCATCCCCTAGAATAATTAAATTCACATGTCTTCTATTTTGAGGGTGCGTTTTGTTTGCACTTCTCTCTCTGGTCTCCAATGCAAAAAGCCCCGAATCGGCACCCTTTCTTCCTAGAAAGTCAGGCGCACTGTGCCAAGCTCTGAAAACAGGCTGCGAGTGCCTGGCACCGGTGTGCTGCCCTTTCCATGGGAATTACCTTCTCTTTTAGATCCAGGATGTTAGAAACTCCTGAACGAGTCTGAAATACATCTTTGACAATCTGCATTCCCTGACCCGTGAACAAGACATGGTGCTATGTATGTTCTGTTTTATGTGACATCCCACGTGTCAAGGGATGGCCTTTTGAGGGCCCCTCTGGCCCTCAAAAATTATTAGGACAGTTGTCATTATTTTTTCATTATTCATATTGGATTTTCATCTCTTACAAAGTCAATATAATCTCAAGTACTTTGAAATAAGTTTCCTATTTTTGTTTGATTATGTGTTTGTCCCTCCTCTCCTCAAGGAGAGGAAAATAAGCAGAAAATAAAAAATCTTGATCCATTTCAAAGAAAAACTAAGAAAGTTCAAATTTTTTTTATATGCAGGAAATTCTCCTTATGAAGAGAATTATACAAGAATTTTCTAAGACAAACTTCAGGAATGCAGGCTGCACATTTTTAAAGCTTCCTTGTTCCTTACTTGTTTCAGTGTTTGAGACGGAAGTCTGAAGTAACTGATGATTTTTTCCCCCTCCATAGCCGGTAAGGCGGCAGCTTTCACCAGCCTCTCTCTCGGTTATAAACGCGTTTTAATGGACTGGCACGTGCTTAATAATACAGGCAGCACCTGGATCCTTTAGAGCCAAGTGCCTCTGGGGCCTGTGCTATATTAAAACTGCATTTCTGACCTGAGGCCTACTGGATTCTGTACTCAAAAACACCTCACCAATTTGAGAGAAACAGCCCAGTGCCAGCTCACATTTTTCTTCTTCAAATAAGGAGAATTGAGGGTTAGCTTTTATAACTCTGAACATGAAAAATATTATAATTCTAACTGATCAACTCACCTGCATTACTGGAAATCTAATAAATTTTATAAAAGTCCTCCGACTGCACAAATTCATCCTTAACTTTTATGACTCTGTGGACTGAGGCTCCCTGTAGCTATAGGTCTTGAGTCAGTATGGAAGGAAAATAAATTTGTTAAATAGCTTCTCAACACTCTGTTAAGTATTTAAGGCATACTGTACTATCTCATGTAATTGCCATCACAATCTTGCAAAGAAAAAATTATTTATTTTTAATCTTATGTGATAAGCAGCCTCTAAGATAATCCCCAATAACAGATTATAAAAGTCTGTGCTTTCTATCTCGGGGGTTCTCTCTTGCTCTCTTCTGGCAGCCTGCTGGAGAAGCTCCTAAGGGAAAGCTTGAGGAGGAAACTAAAATATTTCACTCCAAAATATTCTTTTCTGGAATATTTTGGGATGGCTGTTCAGACAGCCAGCAAGCAGCCCTGCAAAGCTGCCTGTCATGGGGGAAATTTGCATCTGTAGAGAAAACCTGCCCTGATGCAGCCAGGCTTTCTCTGAGGCCGCCCCTGTTCAGATCTAGGGAGGATTAGCTGAGTCTAACACATTTAAGGGCTGAAGAGAGCATTTACCACCTATTCTCTGTAGGGCTGCTACCAGTGAGGTTTCAGCTGCACAGCAAGACCACCTTTGCTAGCCAGGCCTCCCCTTCTCCCCTTCCCACCACCCACCCTGCCACTGTAACCTGATTTATCACCACAACTTATTTTGGGCCATGCGTCGAGCTCCCATTCTTTCTGTAACCTAAGGGTGGCATGAAAGCATCAACCATCTGGACCTTTCTTTCAGTTTTTATATTTTGTATGACTTCCGTGTGCATGTGTGCATGTGATAAAATTTGTAAGCCTTTTTTCTTGTTATCAGTTTGCTTTACAAACTCAAAGTATCAAACTTTCATGGGGAAATTTGACACTTCCCTACATTTGCAAATGGCTCTTCTGAGGCCTGCCCACAGCACATCTGGAGCAGACCTGCCCCCACCAAGCCCGCAGCCCCAGGGAGCAGGCGGAGCTTGGCCTCACAGGAGGGCTGGGCCACAGTCACCCAGCAGAGTTGCCCCTGAATTCCTGGCCCGCAGAAACTGAGACTTACAGATGCTGTTTTCAATCACTAAATTCGGTGTGGTTGGTTACGCAGCTGTAGATCATGCGTATGCTGCAGTTTACATGAGACAAAGTCAAGAAGTTTATTCAGGGCCATGGAGCAAGAAGGAGAAAAGAGACTTTCCAATCTGCCTGTCTGGTTCCCAGACCTAGCCTTTCTAGTATTCTCAAGGATTCCATGGGCCTTTTTGTTCACTCGTGGACATTCGAGTCTCTCTCATATTCTGACTAGACCTTGACTAGTCAGACAGGTAAAAACAAGTCGGACAAGTCATATACTTTACTAGTTAATTCAGTTTTCTCAATTTTATTTGGATAACAAAAGTCACAGTCCAGTGGGGGAAGAAAGCCATCTAAATTAAAGAAAAATGCACTGCAGTATACTCCACAGTGGAGGGGATTTGGTGAGACTTTATTCTGGGAAATTTCCCACAGGATGTGTTGAACTATCAGTGTACCTCAGACCCCAGGCCAATGCCTGGCATGTGTGCTGACCTCAGTGAGTGTTTGTCAACTAAGTCAACAACACTGTTTCTTGAGGGAACAACAGATAATAATATGATAACAGATGGAGAAGGAGGGAGAAGCTTTCACTATTTCATACTGAAGTAACAGCAGCTGCAAGAGGCAAAGAATTGCACCCACGACTTGATCATAGACCTGCCTCACACTGCTACACCTTAAAATCTATATACCACATTGCAGTGAAACTTACAGCTTGCCTCATTTCAGCTGTCTGAGGACCATGCAAAAGGTTTGCCATACTCAGTCCGTGTGTGCTGGTACTTATTATGTTAAGAATATATTTTTTGAAAAAATGATTTTTAAAACTCACTACTTTGAACTTGAAATACAATTTGGGGGCCATAGAAAATTCAATGATCATGTGGTTTAAGAGGAAAATATAGGCTTGGAAGTCAAACAAATTCCAGATGAAATTCTAGCCCTATCACTTAGGAACATGTGACTCGGGCAGTTATTTCTATGACTCTCCATTTCCTCATCTAAAAAGTAGAAGATAATACCTTCCTTGATTGCTCATGGTGAAGATGCCATATAATATATGCCAGGTCTGTAGAGGACCTACGAGAATGCTCTATAGATGGTCTATATCACGCTAAAGACTGACTGCTCGACAAGAATGCTTATTCCACCTCTCCGGTGAGACTGCTGAGAGAAGGAAATTAAGGGACTTGCCAAAGTTTACTTTGCTAATTCTGAATTCACTGGTTTTTTTTCCCAATAAGAAAAAAATGCTGGCTTTTCAGACATGGAGTAAATCCCTGCCCTGAATTTACTGCACATCCCTGGGAGTTGGATTCTGTATGTTTGGGTCAGAACCTCAACCTTCGTTGACTTGGCCGAATGAGAAACCGACCTAGAGACTGTCGGCAGATGGTACCTGTGAGGATTTCTGCCAGGCGTTCTGTCATTTTCCCAATCACCAGTCTCAGGATTCCGCCCTCCAGGCTCAGCAGCAGGGTCCCCGAGCCCCCAGACAGCTCTGTGGACAGAAGCAGACCATCCTTGTTCCACGTTCGAAACTGGAAACTCACTGAGAGCCCATCAATTTGGGGGGTGCCAGGCAGCAACAAATAACTGCCGCCGGAGTTGACAAATGTGATGGGCACAATTTGCGGTTCGGAGCAGGAAAAAGTGACATTGCCCTGGAAAACAATAAAAATCAAACATATAAAAGCCATTTTTTATTCTGCAATCTGACAGCTGATATAAACAACCACCTGGAGCTGACCTTAATTTCAGGATCATTCCACATCTGGCTGCAAGATCTTAAAGGAGAAAAAATGTGTCAGCTTTGCTCAGACACACTCGCAAGAGTGTCTCCCATTCCCGTGTCAGGGAGCACGTTGCTATCTGCAAAGAGACTGTCTTAGGCCCCTGGAAGGGGAGGGGATGGACGCATTCACAATTGCTAGGAAGAGTAAAAATAATGAATTACGTTCGCTCGTTGAATATCTATGGCAAGTGGACTATGTACCGAGCTCCAGGATAACTTTTGAAGAAATACACATGGAAAAACTTTGTTACAATGTGGAATGTGCTGACAGAGAGGTATCAGCTCCCACGGGAGCCTGGCAGAAGAAATAATTGAACAAGCAAAGGTTACAGAAGGGAAGACGGTGAGGAAGGAGAGGAGTGGGTGTGCCCCGGCTAGCTTTTCAGCACAAGGCATCCTGTCAGGAAGGCTTGGAGAAATTAGCAAAGTGGCATCCCTGAGGAAGGCCAGGAGACTTGTCATCTCTAAGGAGGTAGGGCCAGGGAGCATGAAGTAGGTGAAGCTAGAAAGGTGGGTGGAGGCAGAGTTTGAGAGCCCTCAAACTTAGTAACGGCAAAGGGACATGGACCATATTTTTAATTTAATTGCAGTATTTTTAGTGATATGGGGGGTAGATGAGAGGACAGACTTGAGGAATGGTGAGTGTGTATAGAAGAAGAGTGGGAAGATTATTCTCTGCGTAAGTGAGGGGAAAATGGGCCAAGATTATCTGAGAAAGACCAGAGTAAGCTTCTACATCAGGAAGTATTGGAAATTAAGAAATGCTTATATGTGCCCACCTGAGCCCTGTGCTGGGGAACACTTCTAATATACAGTAAGGAGAAAGCCTGGAATACCTCATAGACTGTGAAGAGGTGTTCCACAGGAAAGCCACTTGGAGTTTATACTACAAGTTCCACACCCAACCATATCCTATGTCCACCCCTACCCTTTGTCTCCTGTAGGCTCCAAACACTAGTCTCCACCACGATGCAGTGAGCTTACACAGGTAAGTTCATCCAAACAGCCAGAGACATAACCAGGTTCCCTGTAAATGTTTTCTGTCAAGGCCACTAAATAGCCCCCTTTGTGGCTCAGCCTTTCCAAGCTCCCTCAGCAGCCAGTGCCACTCACGCAAAAACGGCCGGGATTTGCAAGAGGAACACCCAAGCTCCAATGGCTGCCTGAATGCAACTCTCCTTGGAGGTGGCAGAGATAGTAGATACATAGCTCAGTTCTCAGTCCCAGAGCAGGTGAACGGTTCAACTCCAAAAACCTCTTAAACCAAGAAAAGCATCCTTACGTTCCAACCGTGTTTGTTTGTGATAGTCTCATATTTCTGAAAACAAATAACAGTCCCCAAACAAACTTCTACCAAGGGTACATTTCTAATGATTCACTCATCAGTCACTCAGCTGTGACCATATTTTTGCATGAATCATTTGTTGTAGTTGTCTAGATGTTCTTCTCTTTAGGCTAGCTTCCCCACAAGTTAATTAATGTGTCAAAGGGTCAGGCCTTTGATCTCCACCAAGAAATTGTTCAAAGTTTACACAAGTTAATTAACATGTCAAAGGGTCAGGCCTTTGATCTCCACCAAGAAATGGCCCACCGTTTGCACTGCCCCATCCTGCCAGGCAGCAGGCTAAGCACTTACATACATATCTTGCGAATTCTTCACAACTATGCCATACTGCATTATTTTCATCATTTAAAGTGTTAAAATAAAAATATAGAGATGAATCTCCAAATTTAACATTTTATTTGGGAAGAATTATAGTTCAGGGCATACACGCAGACTGGGTGGTCTTCAGTATGTCTGAAGAACAAGGAGGAGGTTAGAGGTTTTATAAAAGAGGAGAAATGTTACGTACATGCTGCTTTTGAGAAAGTCCATGGGCACGAGTAGGGTGTGGGGACCTGGCAAGTTCCCACTGGCGAACTACAGCGGTGCTGGCGAAATTAGTGCTAGAGTTGCGGCAGCTGTCTCAGAAGCTATAGATGAAGCTGGTTTCAGATTACAGCAGGCAGGTTCGCAGCCTGGCTCTCAGAGAATTACATTCCTGGAGCAATGTTTTCTACCTTGAGTGCTTTTTCCCCCCTGGCTTCTCAACTCTGTTTTAGTTGAGTGTGTCAAGAATGACCCAATTTGTATGATCAACTTTCGAGAAAGCATGCACAAACTGGGCTTAAAGAGAATAAATAACTTGACAAAAGCCATATGCCTCGTTAGCAGTGACAAAATCACATTTGTCTGACTTGGAAGCTTTTGCTGTTAGCCACCATTTCTGATACCTCCCTTCC
This sequence comes from Cheirogaleus medius, assembly GCA_008086735.1. NCBI lineage: Eukaryota > Metazoa > Chordata > Mammalia > Primates > Cheirogaleidae > Cheirogaleus > Cheirogaleus medius. The sequence goes on along the minus strand of VBSM01003199.1, from coordinate 10,423,409 downwards.
CTGCACTGAGTGCTACCATTTTTAAAAATCTACCAACTTGTTCATGGTATCTCACTGTTGTTTTAACTTGCTTGTTTGGATTTCTGGTAAATTTCTTTTCAAGAATTAAAATATCTCCACTGATGGTTGACTAATTGTAGCAGAGTTGTCTTTTGGAAGAAGCCAAATCACAAAAGCTCTACAGAGAAATTAAGAGAGAGTAACAACTTTTCTTCCCTTATAATTTGTTATCATCTCCTGTGATAATAAATTTGCTAGAGCACAGCTGTACCCAAAGTTTGAGGTTGTGTAAAGAGGCAATGATTGGGAGGCAGTTAACAAGACAAAGACAAAAGCAGAGGAGGTTGTACAAAATGTCCCCTCCCCTTTATGGATTTTAAACCCAAAGTTTAGCTGCACCCACCCCTCTGCAGAGTGCTCTCTGGAGCACAGCCTGGGAGGGGTGGACTCAGGACAGCGGGAGGACTTTCTTGATCAGGCCGGCTGGGCTGCCTAGTCCTCAGCCTCCCTCTGCTCCACTGTTAAATGGGCCCAACCACCTGACAGCTATGGAGGGGAGCTCAGAATCTACGGAGTCCCTGGACTGGACCCTGGAGCAAGGACTTTAATAAATGCCTTGGAGGACTCTCACTGGTTAAAGTCAGGTCTTGCATGGTGTGGTCATCAGCACCTTGCTCAGCAGGGAGCAGCAAAGCTCTGAAACGCCCTGGGTGTGTGCTCTGTCCTGGCCCCCCTGCCAGGCCATGCTCCTCTCTCCCTGTCCCCTTCCCTCCACAGTTTCCCCTATTGTCCCGGCCTCCATGCAGCCCCAGCTACCTAAAACTTCTCTAGAGCCTGCCCTGCTGTGTTCACCAATGGCGACTCTCAGGACAAGCAGGAAAAAAGAGATGTGAGCGGATGGGAAATTCCTTCCACACCAAATCGGAATCAGCCCTCCAGACACTTGGCGTGTTTGCAGCTCAGCTCTTCCTCACACAGCCGCAGGGGCTGCTCCCGCTGCAATCCCGTCTCAGCTGTGCTCCTGCCGCACAGACGCTGCCCAGTGCCGACGCCCGTCAGTACCCACCCCCTCCACCAAAGTGGAGAGAAAGAAGAAATAATGAGCTACATGTAAAAGTGTTACTTTTGAAGTCGACCTGGACTGTCTGGTCCTTTTCAGTAATGCCATTTGGGACTCTGGAATTGAAAGAAAAGATTTGAGGGAGTCCCCACCGATCATTAAGAAATGGCACGCAAGAAGGCAATTTACTTTAGAATTGCGTCAAAAGAGACATGGCAAATGGTCAGCAGACCATATTCTACCCTATATACCTCCTTAATCCATTTCTTCCAATTTCATCCTTCTCACCCCCTGGGAGGAAGCTCCATTCATTCCTCAGAAGCCCTCCATCGTTCAATTCATTCAAGATTTCAACATTTATTCAAGATTTCTCAAGCATTTTGAAACAATGTGCTAAGCACAGGGGTTTATAAATTATACAGTAAATGTGACCCTGATCCTTTGCATTCTATAGTCATTAAATTTACATTCTGACTGCAACTGGTACAAAGAGTGCCCTGGCAAGGGAGAATGCACTGGGGTCACATCTTCAAGGAAGAGCAACTGGTCTTGGTCTCATAGTGAGACTGACAGGAAGTCAGTGAACTGCCACGGGTTCTTTGTTCCTTGCTGTATCTCGTAAGACCCAGAAGGTCCTTCACCATCCAAAGAGGAAGTCACTCTACATTGAAGGAACTAAGTCCTTAATGTTCGCTGTGCCTTTTCTGGCCTCACTGACAGAGCTCTGGTAGGACGGTGACCTCCACCATGTCTGAGGCCACGGTCCGGCTGCGGTGCAGCCTCCCCAGGGCAGCAACAGCCTCAGACCACTGGAGCCCCCAAGCTGGGCGGGGAGCACCCTCTGTTCCCAGGATGGCGGTTCTTAGCGCCCTGCACTTTCCTCCTCATCCACACTCGTCCTCCTCCAACAGGCAAAATGCTCAGAAGTGCTGCGCCAAAGACAGAGAAGCCATTTGTCCCTTGGGGGCCACCAAACAATGTCTACTTTTCTTCTGACCAAGCCTGTCTCCTGGACTTAACTCTAGCCCGGCTCCTCTGAGCCCTCCTTCTGACAGGGCCTGATGCTGGGCTCTGTCCTTGGCCCACTTATTCCAGTTTTAGCAAGAATTCTGCTAAATCAGTACAGCAAAAATCTCCCACCCTTGGTCTGACCTCCTTTATCTTATCACGATGGTGAGGACCTGTCTTCAGCAAAAACCCTCTTAGACTAGTTTAGCAAAGAAGTACTCTACCTCTAAGTAATTTTCCACCCCGACCCTCACCCTACTTCTTGGCTATAAATCCTCACTTTTCTTTGTATTCAGAGCTGAGCTCAACCTCTCCCCTCTACTACAAAACCCCACTGTAGTAGCCCTTCTGACCTTCTTTAATAATTGTTGTGAATAATATTTTTTCATTATGACTTCTCTGAAAACACACCACAGTTTTTTTAGACCTCAAAATACAGAATCTCCCATTCCACCTCTTTTCTCAGAAAAAAAAAAAGAATTTGACTTCTACCAGCGGAGCACAGAGCTTTGAAAGCCTAAAGACCTGTTTATAGGTCATTTGAGAGCGTGTCCACACCTATGTACAAACACTTTGTTTAGTACTACAAATAACAGAAGCAGATACTGCCCTTTCCCTGGCCCATGGAGCTTGGTGGCCTCCTAAGGACGCCCAGGCCCTTGGAACACAACCACCAAGTTTGTGTCAGTGAAAGAAGAAACGGTTCCCATCGACTCATGCTCCCCCGGGAGGCATTCCCTTCAGAGGGCACAGAAAACCCCGTTCGACAATTGCCACCAAGGGGCAGTGGCTGGGCTCATGCACAGGGGATGTCTATCCTGCTCTGGAGGATTATAAAAGCCGTCTTTAGGGAGGTGACATTGAAATTTGAGATTTCACAGAAGAGCAGGAGTCATTGATTGGAGAGTAAAGACAAGTGTTATCCAGAAGAGAGTGGAGGTGTTTGCAGAGTGGGGCAGAAAGGCGAGGGGCACATCCAATGACGTGGTCAGGTGGCTGCAGTTCCACAGCCAGCGCAACAGCAGCAGGGTGAGTGGAAAGGACAGGCAGGGCCCGGGTACACAGGCCTTTAGACCATGTTGAGGTCCTGGAACGTTACCCTATGGAAGGACGGGAACAAGAAGAGGTAAGGAGGGAGCTAATACAAAAACTGGGGTGTACAGTCACATCCGTGCCTTAGAATGTCCTCCAGGGACTGCAGTTAGGGCAGAGGGGGTGTATTGTGTGCAAAGAGTGGCCATGGGCAACCTTCAGGCAGCGATTGCAGTAATGTAGGCAAGAACAGTCAGGGCTTGTTGAGAGCTCTGTCTAAAAGTCTATGGAAAATGGGCTCCACATCTACTTGCCATCAAATTGGTACTGACTGATTAAAACTATGGTGCTCAAATGGTGGTAGTGTTCACTAGGGTTTGGGGGTGGGCAGACCCACATCATAGGGATGTGGCAAGCATTGTCAGGGGAAAGGGCACACCTCTAACCCTTCTTAGGGAGAGGCAAAGTTATACAATGTATCCAAAATGAAAAAATATATATATATTTTGTCGGATGAAGGGCAGGCGGGAGGGGGGAGGAAGTGAAGAGTTACATAATGGGAGCCATGCGCGCCACCTGGGGATTGGACTCCCTTGAAGCTCTGACATGACGGGGGGGCGGGGAGGAATGGCAAGGGCAATGTATGTAACCCTAACAATATTTGTACCCCCATTATATGATGGAATAAAAGGAAAAAAAATAAATAAATAATAAAAATAAACCTCAACATCAAAAAATAAATAAATAAATAAATAAAAGTCTAGAAGGGTTAATTGTGTGTCAGCTTGACTGGCTACAGGGAGTCCAGATTGGGAATCATTTCTGGATGTGTCTGTGAGGGTGTTTCCGGATGAGATTAGCATTTGGATCATGGACTGGGCAGTGCCCTCCCCAGTGTGGGGGGCACCATCCAATCTACGAGGGGCTGAATAGAGCAGGAGACAGAGGAAGGAGGTTTTCACACCTTTCTGTTTTCTGCCTGCCTGCTTCGGTTGGGACATCTGTTCTTGACTCCCCACCATCAGACTAGGATTCCCACCATCAGCAACCCTGCCTCTCAGTCCTTCGGAGGCAGGACCACCACTGACTTTCCTGGGCCTCAGATCCGGACTTCTCAGCCTCTGTAATCCAGTGAGAAATTTCTTATAAAGAGTCTCAATTTCTCTTTCAAATCTTTCTCTTTCTCTCAAACATACACACACGTGCACATGCACACATTCTGGTTCTGTTTCTCTGGAGAACCCTAATTAACAGAAAAACAATGAGAAACTCGCAGGTATTGATACAACTGACAGGAGGTGGGCGAAGGGATGGGAGAGTCACTTGCACAACGTCGTCTAAGAGGAAAACAGAGATGGCCTCGGACTGCTGATAGGCCTGCCTCGTAGTGTGCCCTGTCGCCAGCACCACCCCACTGGGGTGTGTAAGCACACTGACAGCACACGGAAGCTCCCCAGCTCACACTTCCCATCGATTTGCCTTCCTCCCTCCACCAGGCGTGGCCTCTTCATTCCTCTGCGCCCCCTCACACCTTCTCCCTCCAGGGCCGAGTGGACCCTTCCCCTCCCCAGGGCTGAGGCCTTCCTGACACCCCACCTCTGGGAGGCTGCCTTCTCCACTGGCTTTCCATGGCATGTGCTACCTGCAGAAATTTACCACATTTCTTTCACTGCCTTATAATAATTAGCTATTTTTTGACAACTGCCTAAGCCTTACATAATAGTACATTTATAATTGGGTATAGAGCATCTTGCTTTGAATGCTGAAAAGGAAGTGAGAGTGTTAAATTTAGGCAGAACTAGATTCTTGTCCTAAATATTTACTGGGAGAACCCTGTCTTCTCTCCAGTTCTCATTGTCTGCTATGTGGTTGTGAGAATAATGGTAGAGGGACGGCTGAAGCCCAAATGAGACCATGTGCACTGATCCTGGCCCCTCGTTTTCCTTTTCTCCCAGGTCTGACACTTTTCTGGGTGACCAGAGGCAAGTCACGTCTACAGCCTTAGTCTCCTTTTCTGTAACCAGAGGTTACTAAACTGGAAGGCTCCAAGATTTCCACTGGTTGCCCCATTCTTGGGTATCCGAGGCTGAAGAGCCACATGCTTTTCATCCATCTGTTCACTGGAGGGGGGGTCAGTCACAACCTGAGTCATTCCACTGTTGGCATGAAGAGTGTAATCAAGTATTTACATTTTAGAAGACTTATTTTTTTAATAATCCAGGGCCTAAAGAAGGAAACCTAGACTTTCTCCCTAACAACTCCTGTCTCACTGTAGGGAAGAGAGAAAAAAATCACCATAGATGATAATGATTTTTTTAAAAGTAAGCAGAAGATTATATGGCTATATACATATGTATATAAAATAAGATGCTCAATGTTTATAAACAGTTGCCAGGGGATGACAACCAACTGACTGATTATCCTCGGCCCCTCTCCCCAGGAAACGTGCTCTAGAACACCTTGCAAAGAGAATGCTGGAGTAACTCTGAACCCTACGAGCAATTAGAGTAGCGGGAACGTTCCTGCAGATGATAAACTGGAGAAAGCGCACGCAGCCGCGTAGCTGGGTGCTGGCCCAGGGCTGTGCAACGACAAGCAGGAGAAAATAATAGGGGGGGCAGGTTCTCAGCAGCATCTTCCGTCCACACACATGCAGCCCATTCTGCCACCACATCTGAAGTGTGTCAAACGCTGACTTAAATCCAGTAAAACCCGTCCACCTGGAAGCCTTCCCTCTGTGGCACAGGGCTCGTCACAAAGGAGATATGGCAGTAATTGCGCAGTTACTGTGATCTCCTCATGGTGATGGGGAGCGTCATGGCAGGGTCTTTCCCTCCTGACACTTCTGACAGACCTAACTGGTCTTCGTCATGTGACCACAGAACCAATCAAACGAATTGACACTTCTCTGTTATAAACAGGGATCAGCTTCAGAAGATGCTGCTGTGCTGACAGACCCAACGATGGAAACACCACAGTGGTCTGAACGTGTGTGTGTAAGAGATGGAACAGACTGGACAGTACTGAACAGGAGCTAACGGTCCTCCATGTTGTCAAACACTCCTAAGCTCAGACTCCTTCACGTGCTCATTGGCGACTGGATGTTTTAGCCAGGTCTCAGGGCACGGCGTAAATGCCACAATTTACCGAGCCAGAGCAAGGAGCTAGCAGAACTGAGGAGACAGATATCCTTAACAAACTTCATCTGTACCCATGTTACAACTTTAAGATTATCCATAATCCTTCCATCATTTCAGTTGAGATCATTGGTGTACCTGAAAAACTCTAGACGTTAGCAGAAAAAGATAACTGTGCCTGAATTTCCCACTTAGGTGCTGGCTTTGCCTTATCCCTCTGCCAAGAGCTCACCCTCTTTCACGATTTTGCCAACCTTGTGTGGACTATGTAGACCATCAGCTATGGCGACAGCGAAGCATCTCTGGGAAATTGCTCACGGGGATTTCTCACTTGTGGGCAGGTTTCCTCCTGTCAAATGCTGGCCAGTTATGTTGGGTTTTCAAGCACATTCCTTCTGGACGCATTTCACAACCCAGTGATACCTACTGCTACCTGCTATTAGTGACTCAGCCATTCAGCTATTTTGTGGAAGACTCCAGAAAGTTATTGGCTGCTCTGCTTTAAGTGATTATCTCAGAATAAAGAAGCTATAACTGAAAGGCACATGAGGAGCACGTAGGGCCCATAGTCTCTAGCACATGCTCAGTCCCTTTGTCAGGCTGTTTGCCACCACTCGCTGACTCTCTTTCCTGGGCCTTCATTTCACCCTCCAAACACTGCTATCAGCTCAACAATAAGATATTGGTCTGGGCTCTGGTCACCTGGAAAGAATAAGACAGAAATAACAGACCATGCTTTGTCTGTTGAAAAAAGACCTGTGGTAGTAGATCAGGGTGGGCTGGGAATAGACTATGACCACAGGTCGGATGTGCCTGAATCTAGCCTGTGACTGAGGCAGAAGCCAACGGCAGGGCCTGCGTGGTGGGAAGGGAGGAGGAGGGTGGGTGCATGGCTACTCCCACTGGGGGTCCTCAACTGTAGTCACGGCAAAGTCCTGACATTCCCTTCATTAAGCTCTGAGAGGAAATAATAAGTCAGGTGTGGCTGTCTGCCATGCCAGAAAACCAATATTTGAGGCCCTGAGAGCATACAACAGACCCAGCTCGAAGTTCTGCTTACCTTGACTGGTTTCAGAGTTTCTTAAATGCACCACTTCCAAGGGCTATATTACTGTGCTGAGCTGTTATTTACAAAGCATTTTCATTGTGGGTGTTTGTTTTGTTTTTAATCATCATCCAGACATCACAACACCCTGGTGAGTAAAAAATAAAGCCAGCAGTGCAAGGCTCAGCTTCAATCATGAGGCATCAAACAAAGCCAATCAAGCATTTATAAGCTGGGGAAAATGATCTTGATTCAATCTAATTTGTGGGGGAAGATTTCAAAGCCAGTTCTTGATTTTCCAAATGAGTACAACCATTTCTAATTTGATTTGTCTGAAAACTACCAGGACTGACTGGCATGCCATCAGCAAATGCAGGGAAGAGACTGCCCTGTGAGCTAAAGCTATCTTCCTGATTCAGGGAGAGGACTGAATCAAATTAAGGCTGTTTTTCATGTTTAGGGGAAGGTAGGCTCCCTCACTTTTTCATTTATTTATTCAGCAGGTATCTATTAAGCAGTTCATATGGGCTGGGCTCTATTCTCATGGACAAAGATGCAACTTAGGTGGGGGCTGCAACTTAGGTGGGGGCAGCTCAGACCTTACCCACTTGGAACTTGCATAGGATGATGGTCATGGAATATGTTACCACAGCTTTGATCAAGTGCCATGAGGGGGACATGTGAACGGTGGGAGAGCATTGTAACTGGCTTCATGAAGTGTGTTTTTATTTGAGCTTTGCAG
>VBSM01003199.1:10352211-10409920 GCA_008086735.1 Cheirogaleus medius | reverse complement strand
AATGGAGTTGGACCCTGTAAACATCTCTCTTTTGTCAGCTGGCCAAAGGGTAGGTGTTGTCCGTAGGGGACACAAGAGGGCCACTGCAGAGTGACCGAGGCTGGAAGGCACTTCCAGGTCCCTGTCCTCCATTGCTGTCACTCAGGGAGGAGCCCAGAACTCTGCACAGTGAGCTCCAGCTTCACCCTCCTCACGGTGCCAGCTTCTCCAGGCAGCTCAGACCGAAATTCTCTGGAAAACCTTTTTGCTACCTGCAAGCTGCCTGTTTCCCTGGTACCCACACCTCTTTGAGGTCTGAGTCTTAGCCTGGGAGGTGGGCAGAGGCAGCTTTCCTAGTCGTTTTCTTCGCCATCCACCTTCTCTCAAGCTAGATATTTTGCACTTGCTATTTCTGGACCACTTGGAGTCATCTTTTACCCATTTTAATAGTTAACCTCCTTCTACCAGCTAACCATTTTGCGTGTCTGTCTATCTATCATCCATCTATCTATCTATCTATCTATCTATTTTCTTTTCCTTTTCAAACATGCTAGACCTTGACAGCTAGAGACTTCTAAATCTTGGGAGCAAAGGCAGAGAGTTTCTGAGAAGCTGCCTCTGTCTGTTGCCTTACATGGGACAGATCCAGCGTCAGGTCCCTACTTATTCAGGGTTCTGATGACTCAACAAGGAAGACTATGAGCGATTATTAGGGATTTATAAAGGCAGAGGCAAAGTTTAATTTTCTCTGTATGTTTCTCTTCATCTAAAATTTAACCTGGAGTTCTTGGCCTGCTGTCCATGGATAGACTTCAGGCCTAAAAATGTTATGTGAAATAAAATGTGTTCATAGTTTTCATTATATCCTTAAAGGGGTGTGTGTCCTATAAAATATTAATAATCACTGATCTAAAATCTTTGTGTTGTGCATGTAAAAGGCCACTTATAGAACAGGGTAGAAATTACTCATAGGACTATGGTCTTCACAGGGAACATGTGATGAGAAATGGTGAGCAGAGTGAGGCAATAAAAATAATTATGATAATATTATTAGCTATTAGTGATTCAATGCCGATAATATCCTAGGAGTCACTTTATCTATGCAAAGTAGATGTTATTAGCTTTATCACATAGATGAGGACACCGAAGCAGGGAGAACTTAGTTAACCTTATCCAGATTCTGCACCTCTTAGGTGGTGATGCTGGGACTTAGTCATACTGCCTTCAACCATCACAGTCTTCCTCAACACACAAAGCCTTCATCCATATACATTTCCTGACTGTCTGTCACACATTCAGCACTATGAGTGACACAGAAGAGCATTTCTTTGAGCAAAATACTTAGGGTAATAAGAATAACTCTCGTAAAGAACTAAACTAGGGTAAGGCACGTCGTTTCCCATTTTGCCTATACCAGGCCTGGCTTGGGTGCCTCCCTACCACCTCGGACTGATTGAGAGACACCCTTTCTTCAAAGCCCAGGCCTAAGTCCTGCACTTTCATGAAGTCTTTCCTGAACCCACCTACTGGCCCTGTAAGTTCGCCTTTCTAACCCTCGTGAGCTGTGTTGGAGTCCGCCCACAGGGCCGGTGTCCGGGCCGAGGGAGCCAGGGGCAGCGCGGGGCCCACGGGCAGGGGCTCGATGAAAGTGAGGATGCGGAAAACCAAATGGGAAATGAGAACGGTGGCCAGTGGTCAAGGTGGTGGAAACAACAACACGTGGACGCGAAGCCGCAGAGGCAAGTGGGATGAGGCGCGGAGGGCGGCTCCCAAGTGGCGGCCGGAGAGGAGCGAGAGGGTGTGAGGGGACGGGACTCCGGGTAAGGGCAGCGCACGGGCTCCGAGCTCCGAGCTCCGAAACGTGACCTGCGGCCCGGCGCGTGGGAGCTGCGAGCAGAGAGCAGTTTAAGGTCTCTCCCCTTCCGAAGGCAAAGATCCCTTGCCGGGAACACAGCGATGCCCAGTGACTGTATTTCGAGGACGATGGCGACCGGAGCGCTAAGCCGCGCCACGCTGCGCACGCGCAAGAGCCACAGCGGCGCGGGCCGGCGAGCGAGGCGCGCGCTGAGGGCAGAGCGGGCGGGAAGCGCGGGCGGGAAGCGCGGGCGGGAAGCGCGGGCGGGAAGCGCGGGCGGGAAGCGCGGGCGGCCGCAGACAGGCGCCTGCAGCGCCGCTCCCGCCCGCGGCGCCCTTCTCCGCGTCCGCACGTGTCCACGCGGTTTCCTGAAGCCCCGACCGCCCACCGGAGCCCACCGGCAGGGTGGCGCAGCAGGTTCACACCGGCGCGCCCTAAGGGCGGTTCTGCTTTGTGATTTTTCAAGCTTCCACGTTATTTGCTATGTCGCCTCTGGTCCCCATGTGCTCGTGGCTCCCTGAAGCCGAGGCCTGTCGGCCTGTCGGCCTGTCTTCCAGTCTCCCCGGGGCCTCATGGTCGCACGGCCTGAGGGCTCCAGGACACCCCCTTGTTAGTGAGACCCTGTTAACTGTCACGGCACTGCCCTGGTTCAGGGTGTGAACCTACTGGTGAGTTTGGAGAAGGATGGTTAGTTTGGGGCTGGTCAGGGAGGAGGTGAAGGAGAAAAAAGGCAGCTCAGCTGGAATGGGAGAAACAGGGCATGGAAAGGCATGAGAGGAGGGTGTGCACAGAGTGAATTCCAGAACAGTGAGCAGCCTGGGCTGGCTGGCAAGGAGGCTGCACCGGTGAGAAACTGCAGGAAGCAAACCTGTGCATTGGTAGAGCCAATTACAACAATTTTGAAAGCCCCACATAAACGTTCCTATTCACACAAGAAGAACATGAGAGCCGCTGAAAGCAGAGGGCTGAGCTTCTGGAGAAGCACTAAGTCTCCATCCAGGACCCCGACCATCTCCTGCAGCCCAGGAGGAAGCGCCCAGCAGCCAGGGGCAGGGCCTGCAGAGGCCGAGAGCCATGGCACGAGCCGGATTAGACTCTCCGCCCTTTGCTCCCACCTTCCTTTCTCTCACCGAAGGCAAGGATTCTGTCCCCAAGCTCTTACATTGCAAGAGACACCAGGAGGGGTTTTGTTGGCAATTGGCAAATCACACGGGGCCATTTCAGAATCACCCCATTAGGTTTCATGGATCTGCGCAGCTTTTTTTTTTTTTTTTTTTTTTACTTTCATGTAAAAGTCAGTCAGGATCCTAGGACAAAAGGATGTCTAATAAAAATGAATAAAATGTAATGTCGGAGCATTGTCCAGGAGAGGAAGGCGACATCTGTGGATGGCATAGCCACTGACTGTGTATCATCGGCCTTCCGTATCCAGTGTGGATATAATGTCTGCCCTGCCTGCTGCACACAGATGTTCTGGGGACAGAGGAACTAACAGGATCAGAGCTGCAGAGCTCTGTCGCCACCCCTCCAGGGACTGTCCCTCCCGCATGAGCATCGTGGTCTGCAGCTCCGTCCGTAAGATAGCCCTCTGAAACGGGAAGTCTTCAGATGGAAGAGCAATCATTGCTGTTATTATTGGTGGGGAAAGAGCATAAAAGAACATGCTCAGCTCATGAGTTGGAAGTTTTGTGTAGAAGGAAAATACCTGAGTTGATTTCAACTTTCACGTAGCCCCACTCTGTTAAAAAGCACTTGGATATTCAAATGAGTAGGAGGCAGCAGGTGGGGTGAAGCTGGCAGGGTTTGTGGGCTTCTTTGGACCCTGTGCGTGGGCATGGGACTTGGTGCAGACTTTAAACAATATGGGTTGCGTCAAAAATCCATACCCTTTGACCCAATAATCTTCATTTCTAGTCATCTATTTTAAATTTCAGAAAATTATTTTTGCATCATGGTTGTAATCTCAGTATTATTTTGGCAATAAAAATTCACATAATTCAAATTTTAACACAGCAAACTCTTAAATGGACTAAAGGGAATTGATTAATGTTTAAATCATGTTTATAGATGAATAGATAGAAGTTTTCTTTAATAACTTCAAGTAATAATTTCATGGATAAGCAAATGAAATTGGTCACCTTACAAAAGAAAGCCATAACACTGATTTAAGATAAAACAATTACCAGAGACGATGACTGCTGTGGTTTGAATGTTTGTGTCCACCCAGCCTCCCCTTCCAAATTCCTATGTTGAAATCTGATCTCCAACATGAAAGTGTTAGGAGATGAGGCCTTTCAGGAGGTGATCAGGTCATGAAGTCGTGGGATTAATGCCTTTACAAAATAGGGGTAAGGGAGTTGGTTTGCCCTTCCACTGTGTGAGAAGTCTACGGTCTGCAGCCCGGAAGTGATAGAACTTGGCCATCCTGGCACTCTCTGACCTCAGATCTCCTGGCCTCCAGAACTGTGAGAAATAAATTTCTGTTTATAAGCTACTTAGTTTATGGTATTTTGTTGTAGCTGCCTGAATGGACTAGGAAAATGACCATTCCACTGCTAATTTATTTCTTTTTTAGTTTTAAACCACATTACTCTTCATACGACCTTGAAACTATTTAATTGCAATTTCCCCAAAGAAAGGAAGGGAGCAACTGCTCAGGAAGCTAATAATGTGGAAGTGATTTTTCCAGGGTATGAGGAGCATTCCGCATAGATGCAAGGGTTGTAAATGTCACACTGGTCACATGGCAGTAGAAGACAGCAGGGACGTAGAGAGAGAAGGCATGATATGTTAGTTCCTTTTGCAAATGATTCCTTCCATCAAGGGAAAGTATCATTTATCACAGAGCATACTCACAGAGATGAAACATGATCCTGGGGCAAGCTGATAAGATTATAGGCTTCACTAGACAGTAGGGAGTTTTCTCTGAGCAATTTTCACAAGCTTCTGGGTCACAGGAAGGCAAGACAGAGGTTTCTGCCACGTGTGCGTGCACATGCAGAAATGAATGTGTGTGTACTTTCATGTGCACACTTATCTCTTACATATATCTCTGAGTGTGAGTGTTAGATTAACTTGAGGGCTACAAGAAATAACCATCCACACTCCAAGGAGTTGTGTGACAGCACAAATGCAAACGAAATACAATAAACTACACAAAAGCCCACTATTGTTCCTTATCAATAAACCTGTTGTATACAAGACCACTGGGCAACACCGTTCTAGAATGCCTTCTTTTAAAGAAGTTCATTGTTTGATCAAACCTAAAGTAATGTTTATTGTTACATTTCCTAAAATGAAGGAGATGGAGAAGTCTGTAATATATTTACTCCAAACTCACTTCATGATTTGTAGTTTGGTAGTAAACTAAAATTCAGATTGAGAAAAAAATGAGCTATCTCCAATCTACTTTTATTATTCAGAAACTGTATGTGACTTCATTAATTGACATAAAATGGCAAATAAATCTTGGCTTACATGCCAACCACAGTTGATTGGATCTGTAGAAGTTTTACTTAATAACAGCTTCAATGGATTGGGTGCTTACTGTGGACCATGTGCTGTGATAAACACATTATAAACAGATTTAATCGTCACACTAACACTTTGAAGTAGACCTATAATTGTTCCCATTTTACATAAGAGGATACGGAAGTTCAGGAACTCAATATCCTATAGTTGAGTGAGCCAAAGAGAATGGATTAAGAACATAGGAAATCAGTCTCTCAAATATTACATTACTGGTATGTCCAAAAACCTTGGATTGAGAAAACCATTAGGCTTCCCTCTAGGATAAGTAGAAAGGCATTTTATGACTGTTCAGCAATTTCAGCCATTGGTTTGGGAATCTTATTACATGGGCTCAGTATTGGCCATTGCCCATTTAATCCCTTGATTTCAATTATTTGAAGACAAAGGCACAGAAGTGAATTGACATGTTCAATTAGCTCCAAAACCAGTTCTATAACCGTATTCTTCCTATTGGCCATTTGCTTTTTTCTTCCCTTCCATTGAAGACAAAGTAAAGTAATACGACCATTTCTACTATGTCCTTCTAAATGAGAAAAAATATTTTAAGAATAATAAAGCGAGTGACACTACCGCCAACTCACAGTCATGTTACTCTCCTTCCCGCTGGGAGAGAAGAGGTAATACTCAGGGAGCACAGCTCAAAAGAAAGCATATTTCTTAGAGTGTAAGGAATAAAATTAATCATTTTCAGGAAACTATTAGGGCAATATATTTCTTATATTATGTATATAATAAGCCACATTACGGGTATTGTACACACGCTTCAATGGGCCATTTACTTTCTGATTGTTTATTATACAGCAGTGTATTAGCACAGGACAGAGGATCAGAGAAAGAAGAGGGAGGTATTTTTTATCTCTACTTTAAGCTGTTAGTTTTACAGCTTTTCAGGATGTGGAGGATCGTCTTGTAGTCAAATCAAGCTATAAAGACTAAATCAAATTATCCCCATGGAACAGCTGTTAAATCTCCAGGGAGTAGGCAGGTCCCACAAGAAAACCAGGCAAACTGCTGCCTGGTTGTCGCCTGCTAGAAAGAGAGGCTTACGCTACATGAGGCAATGCTGGGGCTTCCCTGAGCTTTGAACCACATTTTGTAATTTACGGGTATTACCATACTCTTGCTGCCCAATGTGTTGATTCCTTGAATCTCCTGCTGAATGCTGAACTTCCCAAGACTCAAAACCTATAAGTAAGCCTGTGAACTCTAGAAAAGGGCAAAAACATTGTGCCTTCCAAGAGCCCTTAGCACCACAGTGACTTAGTGACTCAGAGCAAAGCTGGTATTGCAGCGGATATGTTGTCTTTGGGGGAAACTTTAAGCTTGACTACAGGAAAGAAAGAGTTTGTACTTCGGTCTTTAACAGTGTAAACCATTCCTTCCCACAAGGAATTCCTAAAGGAAAAATACTAGGTATATCAGTGTGGTGTGTGGAGGTGTGTGTATAGTGATATGGATTCTCACTTAAGCAAGGTGCTGGAAGCAATTTGGAAGAAAAATAATGTATATTTCATCCTTTAAATTGTGAAGGTTAAAACTAAGGTTGTCTACCTGCGCGGTAAGACAGTTTTCCTGGGATTTTTCGTTTCCAAGTGCATTAGTAAGTACTAAATGGATTCTTTACGCCTCGTATTAACAACACTGCCAATTAAACCCCTAGGAGTAAAGTACACTAGCAAAGTTTTAGGCAACTGGATAAGTGCTATAGTAGCTTAAAAATCACCACAACATTTATTAAAGTTTTCGATAATGATTCTCTCAGAAAAGGAAATGATGGAAGCTGTCAATATTCAGAAACTGATGTTTTCTATTCTTGTTTCCCGTTTTCTCCATTTTTTGTTCTGTTTATTAAGTGACTGTATTTAAAATCTCTCAACATTAAAGATATTTTCTAACACATAATATGTATGGGGATTTTCTTTATGAATGTCACCATAGTGATCTTAGTTATTTATACCTAAAGCTCAGGCTTTTATACTTTCAAGTCTCAGTTTATGAACAATGGAAGTGAGCAATGTTTTTATAAACTTACTGTGTTTCAACTTGCTCTGCCAACTTTTAGCACGATGGGAGGTAGCGCTGCCCTGTGACGTGCATGGCATTAGGCTAAGTTAAGCTTCTGGTAGGGCATGATCTCAATGTAAGTGTCCTTGTGTTGGCAGATTGAACTCAAAGGAACTGCTATGAAATATTTCTTGGAAATAATAGTGAGAAAGGTATGAACATTGGTGTGTTTTCCATGGCTCCAGTCTCCTGACCTACACTCAAGAAAAATGTCATCAGCATGCCAGTGTTTAGGTTATTTAGGAGATGGATGACCTAAGCTCACGTAGATAAGTTGCAGAATTGCCAGCAACCTTGGGAATGAGCAAAGGAGGGACAAGTAACATCTCTGGATCTCCTAGAACCAGTCAGGTGACTAGCCCCTCCCTAGCACTATCCTAACTCTCCCGAACTAAAAGAGTTGGAATCTTGGCACAAACCTTTTAAAACATTGGCAAACTTTAATCCCAGTGAGATTTCTCTCTAGCAATCCTGCCTCACACTCTGGAATACAATGGCAAATCGTCAAAAGATGTGTTAATGTGAAGCCTAAAAATATGAAATATTCATTATAGGTTATACCTATCAAGAGAAAAAACAAACACAACATCATTTAATACCATAGACTTTTTTTCCCAGATAGTTCGATGACCAGATTTTGAAGAAAATCAGGTTTTGCCTGTCAATGATAAGGTTACCTATTTTGCCATGGGTTAAAATAATTTTAGTTTAAGAGATTTCCAATTAGAGAAATATAAAGTAGCATTGTTTTTCCTATTTTTCCTGCTAAGTAGAACTAAAAGATACTGGAAATTATGTGTGATACAAACCTAAGAAGACTCGGAAGGATGGGAGAAGAAAGCATGTACAAGGAGCAGGGTGGCAGGGAGTTCCCTGGATCTCCTTAAGTCATCTGTCCTCGCCATATTGCTGAAGAACAGCCCAGACAGACCAACTGGTGCAGACTAAATTTTTTTTTAAAATTGCCATTAGAAACCTGCTCTCTCTAGCCAAAGGATAAGGAAAGGGGTAGCAGAAATAGACAGAATAATTTTAGGTAGTAACTCCTCTACACAAGCAAAACACCACAGAAAAACCTATGACCCAACTTCCATTCAGCCATGCTGTAACAAAGTGCCCCCAACCTGGTCAGAGTGGTATCAGAGAAGACCAATCTGGGAACTTCTGGGTATCCTGAAATTTAATCTTTGTCAGATAGTACCAAGTTTTTCCCTGTGGTATCTATGGCAACCACATGGGGACTGAACTTCCACCCCCAATCAGCAGGAATGAGGAACCCCACCCACTCCCACCCAACTGCCCCCCACCCAGGGGCATTGCCAGATTTGGCTTAGTGGTGAGTCAGGACTTTCATCACAGTACAATGATAACATGGACACCCCCACCACAAACACACACACACACACACACACAGGAATAGGGTCACTGGAGGTCACATGGGAGCTGTAATGAGGCCTTACTACTCATCCCAACCAGAGAGGTCTTTCATTGCTTTCAATACTTTTTTTTTTGTCTTTTGGCAATAAAAAGAAAAAATATGAGTAATGCAATAATCTTTCCTTCTCCTCTTGAATTTTCTAAATTATGTTTGACAATCAGAGCAAAAATAACACTATCTGAAATGGTTTTAATATATACAGAAGAAATAATGATTAAGACAATTATATGTTAAATAAGGGAAGGTAAAAAGATATAACACACAGGTTTCTACACTTCACTCAAATTGGTGAAATTATGAAATCAGCAAACCATGATAAGGTATATATTTATATATAAATACATATAAAATGCCTACAGAAGCCACTAACAAAAGCTATACACAGAAATACACTCAAACACTAGATGAATTTTAAAAATCATTTAAGAAACACACAGGAAGGTAGAGAAAAGAGAAAGAGAAAAAAATAAACAAAACGAAAATTAAGTAGGCATTTAAGCCTAACATATTATTAATTACTTTAAATGTTAATGTTCTAAGTACACCAATTAAAAGACAGAAAGTGGAAGAATGGATTAAAAAACATGACCCAATTATCTGCTATCTACAGGAAGGTCACTTCCAATATAACTATATAGGAAGGTTGAAAGCAAAAGAATGGGAAAAGTTATATCATGCATTTCAACATTAATTGAAAGAAAGTAGGAGTAGTTATATTGATATCAGATAAAGTGACTTTAGAACAAAGAAAATCATCAGAGACAGAGTAACATTATATAATGATAAAAGGGCTAATCCACCAAGAACACATAGCAACACTAAATGTGTATGTACCAAACAACAAAACTATAAAATATATGTGACAAAAACAGATGGAACAGGAGGGGGAAATAGACAAATGCACAATTATGTTTGGAAACATCAACCCCTTCACTAAACACCTACCATGTGCAAGGCACCCTGCTAGGCATTGTGAAGCAGCAGTAAAAAAGAAAACACAGTCCTGACCTTTTATGAAACTCATGGTCTACTAGAGAAGACAAATATCAATTCATTAGAAAATCATTTAATTTGCCAGTATGATAAATACTACAAGGGAAATCTCAATAACACTAAAAGTTTAACCTCTCTTATTTAAAGTGCCCTATTTTTAATATCAGCAATAAGTAGGCAAATATGTAATTCCCAAGCTATAGAATGTAAGAGAATCTGTAGTTCTCTTGCTGCATTTCCCAAGATAAAAAAGAAATTCATGTTATCCCAGTGTAGACTGCAAACCCTACCCACAACTGAACACACCCCACAGCCAGGACAATGGAATTCCATGGATGCCTCTAATGCATTTGTTTCTTTCCCTAATGTAATTTACACTGATTCAGTCCCTGCCACTCCTCCTGTTCCCCAGTGTCACCTGGGAGGTTGATGGGAACTTGAAGAGCATGAGATAAACATATTCTGAACAGGTGCAGGAGTGGAGTGCCTAAAACGAGACTTACCCCAAAGTTGTAGAAACCGTCAAGACAAAAATTATGATTTGACTTACCACAGTATAGATCTGATGCTTTCGTCTCTTAGCCAGGTCAATTATGTTTACTCCATTGTAGTAAAGGTTTTCAATACATCCATGGAAGTTTTTCTTTAAAAAGGTTCCAGGTTTGCCTGGTACTGGAATTCCTCCAAAACTGAGCTTTATAGGGGGAATAAAAATCAACTCTTAGTTAAATAGGCTCTAAAGGAATAGGAAAGGAAAGAAGTGAATTTTGGTAGATTCAATTGTATGCATGAACCAAGTGGCTCAAATAATTATAGATGCCACTTGATTACACATTTAAAAAGATACTGATTAGCTCATGTAAAAATAACTATAATTGCTTGCTTCTTAAGGGCTTATTTTATAAAACGATTTTCACTTCCTTTCTGAACCTTTTTAATACTAAATAAAACAATAATTTATAGAAGGCTAGAAAAAAAGGAAAGAAAATCAACATTTTTATATTTATCTTTTATGCAAGCATCCTTGAGAATATGGCCATACTAAAACCAAGGTACAAACAAAACATACCTCTATTTAGCTACAGAGAGACCTAGTTTAAAAGCCAGCATTGTATCCAAGAATGTATGGACAAGATTGTTCCCAAATTATTATCTATAAAGATGAAAAATAGGAAATAATCCAAATGTCCTATAGAGTTTTGTAAAGCAAGTAATCAAGAATCAATATGATGGGCTCTTAATTGTCAATAATGATACGTATTAAACATTTGTAATAAAATGGGGGATGAGTGCAATGTTGATTGAAAAATGAAAAGAGTTATAATGGGGTATAAGTATGATGTCAGCAATAAAGTTTTGCATCCAATATAGTCCAGAAGGAAACACACTGAGTTGTTAATAATGTCTCTTTCTGGAAAGGTTATGGGATATTAGTTTTCTTTACCACTTTTCTTTCCTGTAAATATTAAAACAAATTATTTTTTAATGGATATATTATTTAAGAAACGAAACTGACCTATTATGAATATTTTTTCTACTATGCAAGTGAAGCAGGATAGTTTCTATCACATTTATCCCAACACCATTTAATGAGAAATTCAGTTTTTCTCCACTTCATTGAAATAACACCATCAGTATGTACTTAAACTAGGTAAATCTTTGGAAACTCCTGCTTCTCTCTCTCTCTCTTCCCTCCCTCTCTCTCTCTCTCTCTCTCTCTCTCTCTCTCTCTCTCTCTCTCCCCCTCTCTCTGTGTGTTTCAGGAGGATGTGTTCTCCCAATCAGAATGTCTTGTCCTTATATGAATAACTACGGGTATTACTTCTAGATGTTTATTTTTCCACAAGTTCCACACTATTTTTTTTTAATTCTTTCTTAATGCACTACACAGTGCATTAAATAGGTGACGAGGATTATTAATCCTATTGCCAGCTTTTACTTACTACTGCTTTAATTTTTAAAAAGAATTATATGATATTTTTCATCTATTATATTTAAAATTTAATTCCAGAATAATTTTCTTTAAAATAGCTTGTTGTAATTGTGATGGAAAATTTGTTATTTCCATTAATACATTTACTGAGAGAAGAATGGATACATTTTAAAATATTTCATTTTCCTCTTCAAGAATCCAATGTCATGTTCTATTTTCAAAATATTTCTGATCAGACCCCTAAACTAAAGTTATTATTTTCTTTCCCTAGTGCACATACTTGTCATTAAATTAATTTCTATGCCTTTCATGCTCTTAAAAATTCCATTGTATATAAATTAATTCATGAAATATTTTATCACATAAATGATATACCCATCCTATTGGTGCTGGTTTATTTTCTCCAACTAAATACTTGTACATACTTTTACATTGAGTCATATACTTTTTAGCTAATTTCTTTGAATTTGTAAAGGATATATGGGCATAACTCTTTATATTGTGCTTTGCTTTAAAGTGCTTAGCAGATATTGCATTTTCTACAAATTGAAGGTTTGTGGCAACCCTACCTTGATCCAATCTATCAGTGCCATTTTTCTAACAGCATGTGCTATGTCAGCATTTTTATCAATAAAGTATTTTTAAATTAAAGTGTGTGGATTTTTAGATAATGCCATTATTGTACATTTAATAGCGTAATGTACATATAAATTTTTTGTGCCCTGGGAAACCAAACAAATTTCTGTGACTTGCTTTATTGTGGTACTTGATTTGTTGTGGTAGTAAGGAACTGAACACACAATGTCTGCAAGATATGATTGTAATCACATGATATATATAAAACATTTTATTCTTTTTTAAATAAACTTTTGTACTGTTTTTCCCCCTTACTTTGTTGTTTTGATCAAAACTTCCTAAGACCTAGCCAAAGCTTTTAAAGCAATATTAAACAGTAATAATGGTATAGAATCTTGTGATAGCAACAACACCAACAAAAAACAAAACCCAAATTTCTATTTCTTAAGTATATATAATGCTGATTCTGACTCCACATTAAGAAGATAATCTTCTACTTTCATTTCATACTTTATTTATTTGAAATAGGAATGAAAAACTAGTTTTATCAATTAGTGTTTCATTTGACAGAATATAGGATATTTTGTTTAATCTACTGATGGGTTAAATTGTATTACTACACCATAAGTTAACAGATTCTCTCTTCTTGACCACTCATGTGTTTCATTTGCCTTGAGATATATGAATTCATATTTTAAGAAATAAATGAATTTGAGCTCTAGTTTTCTTTTGTCAAGTATTTAGATCAAGTCTAGACTTTGAGGAAAACTAAGAGTTTTATCTGTTACTATAAGAATGGTTCATAAATCTTAGAAAATAATCTGAAAAGTTTGAAATTACTAATGAACTTAATTCCATAAATATTTTATAATATTTCTTTGATAAGTTATATCATTTTCTTTGTTGATTTATTACAGTAGACAAAAATTTTCAACTTGAGTCATTTATATTTTTTAAAAAGATACATTTTTGACTTGCAAATCTTTTGCATAAATCAAATTTTTAATGGAAAAATTATGATTATTCATTTTTATAATTTTAAATATTTAATGATAATTCTTTTTAATTTTCATGTTGGCCACCTTCCTCAATTTCTACAAAAAAATTTTATTGCTCTATTTCACTCAGTTATGATTTAGGATAATAATGCTTGCAGGAAAATATTTAGAAAAAAAGAGAAAAAAAACCACTGTCTTTTTAAATAGCAAAAAACAGTGCTTGAAAAAGTCAGAATAGAGGGCTTTGTTAGAAGTCAAATAGCGTCGAGGATACTGCATGTAGAAAAATTGCAATTTCCTACTGCACCTAGCAGGGCTGTCCCTCCTCGTGGTCTGGATGGAGAGTTTTGGTTAAATTGAATGGAGATGTGTACAATTAGAGGTGTGGGGCCTGCTCTCTGGTTCTCTCAGGGGAATTGAAACTGGATGCAGGTTGGGTGGATGTAGACATCTTGGAAAACACAGAAAGCTGCTTCTGCTCAGATTCCCACAGCTATGATGGCTGCAGGCCTGTTAGAGTTGTCTCACATTGTCTGCATTGCCCCAGAGCCAAACAGCTGGAGGTGAGACAGATTAGCAGTGGCGAAGAGAGTGGCCATAGGGCTGCTTCACATGACCTGGTCAGTCTAGCACAGTGTGAGGGAGGCCTTCGAGGGTCCCAGGCCGTGAAAGCAGGATGAGGGGGATGGACCGACCAAGGCTCTCAGGACATATGCTAAGGGCTGGTAGCTGGATTTGGATGTCTGGGAGAGTCCAAGTGACTACCCTTTACAGCCTTAGGCCACTGCAAGCATCACAACAGCAGCAGAAGCTGACACTTGATTTTCATGCCCCTAAACTTGATAAGACTAGTGAATAACATGCCTCCCCCAATGCAGGACAACATGCAAACCACCCAGCTAGTGACTTGCCTGGGGAAAAGGAAAGAAGTAGAAAGAGGAAATCACAATGTAACCCAATAATTACACAACAATTCACTCTCTTTTAAGTAAGCATTAACTAACTATTGTTCATCATCAAGGTTATATTTTTCTGTCATCAGGAGAAGCAGAGACTAATGAGCATGCTGAATCCAGTTAGGGAGAAGAAGCAAAACTGTATTTATGCACATTTGAATGTGACTGTGAATTTTAAACCTACTTTATATTTTTAGATTTTTCAAGTATTGAGAATTAGAGGTTATAATTGCACTGTAGAATTATAGATTTTAGTCCATTATCAGATAAGTTAGACTGGGTAAATTTGCCTCATATATTGATGTTTTTATTAACTATTGGTTTTTCTAAATATTTCATAAATACATGTGGACTATACTTGGTATACCCCTCTTAATTCCTTTAATAATCATATTTTTAGATCATTTGCATACATATTTTTATCTGGTTTATCAAAACATTGATAATAAAAATTAAAATCTTGCTTTAATTAAAATTAAAATACTGTGTTTCTGTGCATCAAGCCATCCGTGCGAGGGGCGCTGCTGTGCAGGAACCCAGCCGCCAAATCATTGTAGTTATTCTTTGCAAAAGTTGAATATTGATCATTCTCAAGCTATTCTCCTGCTTGGTTCAGCTGGCCTCTGATTGGCCCTGTCCCCAGTTTCCAACATCGGCTTTTCTCCTTGAACTCTGGCCATTAGTCCATTCGTCTGGCAGCTTTACTGGTTAACCAACGGCCACTCTCCTCGGCCTGGTTTCAAGGCCTCAACGTCCTAAAACCGCCACACAGGTGCTCACACCAGGGCAGCGTGAACCAATATCTACACAGTTTAAAATGAATAGTTTTTTATCTTTGCATTTATTGATATTTCATGTGCTACATACATATCATTAGTATAAGTGTTCTTAGAGATCAAAATGATTATTTTCCAACAGCCTTTATTTTTTTATCTTAATTTTTACTTTTGAAGGTAGTAATTTTTTCTACTCATGCTTTCCTTCTGTACAAATTTATTTGGTACATCTTTGTCCCCAAATTAAACCTTTGGGTTTTTTTTAAAATTTTTAATTTTCTTTTACTGATTTCATTGTTGAGGATGCTAATGATATGAATATATGTTTCTACTTAGACTCTGGTGTATTTCATTATGAATCAGATATTGATGATACTGAATAGGTATTATATTTCAGGGTGCACAGTCTGTATGAAGTGGCTGTCAGTATGTGGAAGACAAGAGCTGGAAACCAGCTTCTGTTAGATCATGTGCTCACTCACTGATTAAGTTTCCATAGACTTTCCAAACAAAATTTGTCTTATCTCACCAGTAATTTTCACTTAAAATTAATCAAAAACTCTTTTATTCTTATTATTCTATTATCAACTCTTAGGAACACTTGCAAACATCAATTCTGATTTTTTGGTACAAATTCAGTTCGTTGAGTAGCTGTTGAGGTCTTACTTTCTGTGAGCCATGATTCTTGGCTCTGTGGTAGAATTAAGGATAAATCACACACTGTCTCTTCTCTCTAGAAACGTAGGCCAGACACTAATGACAAACCTGTGCTCCAACAGATTGATGGGCGGCAAAGTATGGTAAGAACAGTACAGAGACAGACTGTGCTATGCAAGCAAAGGAGGAGGAGGGATTGGAAATAACTGTGGAAAGCAAGCATGGAATTGGAGTTTAAAGTACAGTAGCGTTTTGAGGAATACATTTAGGAATATAGCATCACAGAAACATACATGAAGAAAGCTATGGAGGGTGATAGAAAGGATCCCCATCCCAGGCTGGAAAATAAAATGTAGCTGATGATACCCATACAAGTGACCAAAAGAAAAGGAAACCATGGAGTTTTAAGTTATAAATAAAATGAGCAAGATTAAGTTGGAGTCATGTGACAAGATCTTTGAATCCTGGGCTGAATAGAGAGTTACTGAGGGATTTTTAGTAGAAAAGTAACAATCATCTCTAAGAAGATGTCACTTATTGCACTTCGAGGGCAGAGGCTAGGTCCAGGAGGCTTATTGTGGCCTCTGGTGAAAGGTGACGGAAACCCAAAAAACGCTGTATCCCTGTTACAGGTGAGGGAGCCCAATGCCAGGGGCAGCCCTCTCTGGACAGCAGCAAGGCAAACCCACTGTCTCCTTCAAGCTTTTGCTCAGAGGCCACCATCTCAATGACGCCTGCCCTGACCAACGTGTCTAAAATTGCAGCATCTTCCCTCCATCCCTGAACTCCCAAATCCATCACTCTGATCTGTTTTTGTGCTTCTTCCCATAGCATATGTCATCTTTTTGCCACTCCATTCACTCGCTTATCACGTTTCTCGCTTATAGTTTGTCTCTCCTGCTAGAACGGAAGCACCGCGAGGACAGGAATCCTTGTCCTCTTCATTCACCTGGTTGAAGCACGTAAAGGTGCCTGGTATACAACAGGTGCTGAACAAACGTATGTCGAATGTTTTGGAATATGTCCCTGAGAAAAAGTTTCTCAAAGGCATAGATAATATCTTATTCAGTTTTGAATATGTAATTCCAAGAGGTATGATTGAAACATAATACAGTCAACAGATATTTGTTGAATTGGATTAAAAAAAAAAGATGACTAACATTTCTTCCAAATCTACTTTTGTCTTATTACCCTTTTTGACAATTCAGCCTCTTTCTTTTCCTACTTTTCTTGTTTCCTTGGTCCTGGCAAATTGCATGGTGTGCCCTTCATTGATCTTAGTGGCCAACAAAAGCCGGTATTGGATTGCAAAGTGTCACTTATGGTCTCATCATCTTGGACAACAGGGTCTCTTTGGCAACCTGCTGGATTTGCTGTTGTCACAGGTGGACTCTGACTGGGTGAATCCCCTGAGAAAGCTTGCTTTGATGTTAAATGCATGAGGTCCCAGAATGTGCCACTTTCTTTTCCTTTGATCTTATTTTTCTTCTTCTGTCTGGTATTTGCTTGTCTCCTTTTCAATCTTTGATGTGACTCCCACGGCAATGAGTTCATTCATTCCTCCCCACTGGCTCTTTCTCTGACCCTGTTTAAAGGTGGGAGTCTTCCTTTTCTGAAGATTCCACTTTGTATCTGACTTGAATTTCTGATACTTTTGAAGTTTCTCATTAGTAAATATTTGTCTCACTTTTTCTCTGACAGTCCACTTTGTAACAGAAGGGGTATGAAAAAGGATACAAACTGCCATTTTCTTTCTCAACCTTTAAGACTTGCACTGCTGGGTGTCTGTTGAGCTGTAAAAAAAGTTCATAGCCCTTCAGGAGGAAAAGCCCTCCACTGGCCTTTGGGACAGTAGTAAAGGGCCAATGAATTTCTGCTATTAGAAATGAGGCTACCAGCTTTCTTTTGATTTCCTGTTGTATTATCCTGGATGGAGCTGCAGCCCATTCTTCTAAGTGAAGTATCACAAGAATGGAAAAACAAGCACCACATGTGCTCATCATTAAACTGGTACAAATTGAGCAACACTAACGTGCACATATAGTAGTAACATTCACTGGGTGTGGGGCAGGAGGGCGGGGGGATGAGGGGATGGGTAAAACCACACCTAATGGAGGCAGTGTGTGATGTTTGGGGGATGGGCGTGCTTGTCAGTGGGTGCAAGGGCAATTTATGTAACCAAAATATTGGTATCCCATAATACTCTGAAATTAAAAAAAAAAAGAAAAAGAAAAAGAAATGAGGCCAAGAATTCTCAATTTTTCTGGTGAAATCTCTTGATTTTTAAATATTAGCCTGAATGAAAATGATTTAAAAACAAAGAAAGAAAAACAGTATACTGGCCACATGTGTTGATGGCAATCCAAATCTTGCCCAGGGTCACATTTTTATAAAACTTCCGTTCTACTGAGTGTGGCTGGATCGATGACTCAATCTGTCACATCTTTGGAACTTCTGGCCCCCATAACCTTACTACGTTCATAGTGCACATGATACCTTGTTTCTGCCCCTACTTTGGAGTCACATATTGAGAGGAGGCAATTGGTTACATCTTAACCAAAAATTACCTCTTCTTTATTGCTTCTATAAGCAATTCTTTCACAATTTTCCAGTATACCCTTATTTCTACATAATAATCATCTTATTTCTTTTTTGCTGGAGGAAGACAATGAGGTTATCTTTCCCAGGCACAGCCCTGCATTGAATAAAAGGCAGCGTTGGCCTCAAGAGTTCTCCCTGTTAACAGAGCACCTGCGCTCCCTCGCCTGGTTCATGCCTGGCTTCCTGCCCCGAGATCAGGTCCCCCCCCTCCCCCAACAGTCTGGCTTTGGCTGCTGACCCAAACCCAACCACTGTCCCTTACGCTCCACCTGGTTTGGCCTCTCTAGTGTAACCCTCAGGGCTCTCTCGTGGATGGGGTTTTGTTTTAGTCAGATTATTTTTATGTATTGAGCACCATGATGAGAACTTACTTTTACTAGTTTTTCTCTAAACTTTGACTTGGATACTATCAATTATTAATTTCGCCACTGGAAGAAAAAGAGAAGGCGGCATACAGTGGGTCAGCAGCTTGCCTGACGCCTCGCAGCCCGGAGGGGCTGGAATCGCAAGTCCTTCTGCCCAGAGCCCTGTCCCTTACCTGCTGCACGCTGCCTCCCTCTAGTTCTCATCCTATTGAGTAACTCTCTCAATGAATCAGGCCGCAGGGTAGGGTGACAACCTGTCCCGGTCAGACTGAAACATTCCCATTTTTAAAATAAGTTTTGCACCCTCAGAGCCCTCTCAATCCTGGGCAACTTGGCACAGTCTGCCCCATTGTCTCAGGCAAAGCAAGCAAATTGTCCCGTGCTATCTGGTGACCTGCTGCAGCCCCGGGGAGAAGAAAAGGAGAGGTGGTGGGCAGTGGCGGCAGTAGAAGCCACCAATATTTTTTCAACAGCATAAATCAGCTGTTCTTATTTTTTTGACAGAGCAACCCTATGTTCTCAATCTACTTACTATCAGGGTTTGCACTGGGGGTACACCAGGGGACTTCAAAAAGTTTGTGGAAAAATGGAATTAAAAGATAAAAATGAAAGACATAAACTTCATTTCTTAGCATAAGCTCCATTAGTTCGAGGCACTATTATAAGCACTGATATCAGCCATTTAGTCCACCCTTGAAGAACTGAGGGTCCTGGGAATTTAACCACTTCGGTACTTTTTTTTACAGTATTAACTGAAAAAAAGTGGGTGCCCTTTAAAGATTTTTTTAAGATCAGAAAACAAAAAGAAGTCAAAAGGAGCCAAATTAGAACTGTAAGGTAGATGGCTAATGATTTCCCATCAAAACTCTCACAAAATTGCCTGTTTGATGAGAGGAGGGAGCAGGAACATTATCATGGTGGAAAAGGACTCTCTAGATGAAGCTTTTTTGAATACTTTCCCTCTAAAGCTTTGACCAACTTTCTTAAAATACTCTCATAATAAGCAAATGTTACTGTTCTTTGGCCCTCCAGAAAGTCAACAAGCAAAATGCCTTCAGCATCCCCCAAAACTGCTGCCATGACCTCTGCTCTTGACTGGTCCACTTTGTCTGTGGCTGGACCACGCCCCACTTCATGGTAGCCATGGCTTTGGTTGTGCTTTGTCCTCAAGATTGTACTGGTGAAGCCACGTCTCATCTCCTGTTACAATTCTATGATGAAATGCGTCAGGATCTTGATCTCACTTGTGTAAAATCTCCACTGAAAGCTCTGCTTTTGTCTGCAGCTGATCTGGCTGTAATGGTTTTGGTATCCATTGAGTGGAAGAGTTTGCTGAAGTTTAATTTTCGGTCAGAATTGTGTGAGCTGAACCAGTTGAGATGTCTGTGGTGTTGGCTATCGTTTGTGCTGTTGACCGTAGGTCCCCTTCAAAAGGCATGAGCAAGGTTAATGTTGTCCTCACAAATTGATGTGGATGGTCTGCTGCTGCAGGCTTCATCTTCAACATTGTCCAGTCCCTTCTTAAAATGAGTTATCCATTTGTAAACTGCTGATTTATCTGGGGCATTGTCTCCATAAACTTTTTGTAAAGAGTCAGTGATTTCACCATTCTTTCACCAAAGCTTCACCATAAATTTGATGTTTGTTCTTGTTTCAATTTTAGCAGAATTCATGTCACTCTGATAGGGGCTCTTTACTTCTTAATACCTCAAAATAGATTCTTTTCTGATGTGAGTTCATTTTGGTGCAAAAAATATTTTGAAATTCATGAATGGTTTTTTCATAATATGCATCTGCTATGAACTTTCTGAAGAGCCCTTGTATTCAGCACATTGTTTTTATGAGTGTTGTTGTCATTGTTGTTCTTGCTCCAAATCTGATTGACTGCTAGGCCTGTAGTTCTTTTCTCTACATATGTATTTTTTTCATAGACTCACAGGCATTAGGTCCTGACACAACCCAAATGACCTAACACATATTTTATAATTTTTTGTTTGAATGAGTTTACACTATTTTTATCTTAGGTTCTTTGGCCAATGGGTTCGTGCACATTTCAGTACCAAAGCAGAAAGCTCAGTGGAAATCCTAACTTCAGTACCTCCCTACCCTGAGGCCAGAGGGGCTTCTGGCATGGACCCATGGTGGCCATCCTCCACTCACATCCTGTCTCGCAAACGAAGGTGCTTGTGAGACAAGGGAGACGACTATATGAAGCTGTTGCCACTCCTGTAGACCAGGATCTTGCCTCACAGCACCCCAGAGTTTCCCGCCTCGGCAACTCTGAAACTCCACGGAGGGTCTGCACTTTTTCCGTCCCCATCTGAGGAGTGGCCACAGGGCAGCCGTTTGCAGCATGGACAGTGCTTGGACATGTGGGCTGTGTTTGTGAAGGCCTATCTGTCATGGGAGGGGAGTAGAGCATATTTTATTCAATAGTTGCTTAGGTCGATTTGTAACTCTTTAAATATTTAGATCACTGGTATGTGCTTCTCCATTTGCACTCTTGCCTCAGGCCCTACAAATATACAAGTCAGATCTGGCCTACTTTATATCATTTTATTGACAATTATAGTAATTTAGTAATAGCAATTAGTATAGTAATTCAGCCCAAATTTAGCCAGTCTCTAAATGTCTTATTAGCCACTTCCATTAGAAATGGCAGGCTAATCAAAACCTACTATCATCCCTCTAATAGAAAACAAGAAGATATGGCATCATTTGCTCTTTTAGTTCAAGTTAATAAAAATAATGACTTTTTTAATATACTACTGGTATTGAGATAGTCCCTCCATCATATTTGAAACAATGAATTTACTTGTAATACACACAAGAGGAGCCTTTATATACCATTTCACTAAAATAAAACTTGAAAATATATAAAATTAGCAAGTTGACAAATCACGGCAATTTTAAATTCAAAATTAGAAGTAACGATGGCACCAAGTAACATGATTTGAAGCCTCGTAGGCACGCAGAGGCCTGGACAAGCGCAGACAGAGTCTGTGCTTGCGTCTCGTCTCCAGGGTTGATTCTCCCTCCCCCGGAAAGAAGGCCCTGTCACCAGGTGGATCGCGGGTCCAACGACCACACATACCAGGGCGCAAATGCTGTTTCTGTTACTTGGTGGCTATTGGAGAATAGGATTAGGACATTCCTTAATCTTTCTTTTAGATTTGTAACATAAGAGATGATAACCTCTTTCACAAGGCTGTTTTGGGGTTAAACATAAAAATCACAAAAATACCATACATAATAGAAACTCTTTTTTTTCCTTCCATTTTTTTTTTTGACTCACTACCCTTTTGCATCTACTCATTTTCCTTTCATCTTTTTTTTTCAGTTTATTTTTCTCTATGTACGCCTTCTACTTTAAACTTGCAACTGAATTTCCAAAGGAAAAAAGATCAATAACAATTATACTATCACATAATCTGGAAAACAGTTTCCTTAATGATCTGTAGTCATCTTGATCACCAAATAAACAGTTTTATTATGTCTGACCAGTTCTTTAATCATGACTGAATTATAAGAGAGGTGTCCACCAGGAAGTGCCATGCAAAGTAAGAGCAGCAACAAGGGGTAGCCTCTGAGCATGGGGAAATTGCCAGGAACTTCTTAAGGGAATAAAAGTAGGGTGTGGATTGATATTGTTTATAACTCATAGAAAATGCATTGATTTAATTCAAGGGCATGGATTGATAACGTTTATAATTAACAGAAAGAAAATTCATTCGCTTACTCAATAAATGTTTATAGAGTGTGTTTTATGTGCCAAACATAATTCTATAGAAATAAATGAAAGTAAAGAAGAAAATCTCAACCTTTATGATGAACTTAAATTCTAGGGCTAGAGTGGGAATCATGAGTGGATAATTTAAAAAATAGGTAAATTTAATTACATATTATAATGTATTAAGTGTTAAAAAACTATGCATAAAAATAAATTAGAGCATTCCATTTTAGTAGCAAGTATAAGAACTGCCTTTTAAATCATACATTCTTTCTAATGCCTGGGTTTCTTCTTCAAATACCTTTTTGCATGTGGTACAACATTCAAAAATCTTAAAGAGAAAGTAAAAGTAAAAGGTAAACCTTCCTTCCTCTTTTATCCCCATTTCTGAGATCCTGTCTCACCTGGTGCTTTAGTATACTTCCAGAAATTTCTTTGCCTATATATGTTTTCAAGTTTATATGTTTTCTGTTTTTTAAACACAGAAACTGTTTACACGGCCCTACACATTCATTTTTCTTTTCATTTAACATTTATATTGAAGACAGTTCTGTATCAGGACATATAAGATGGCCTCATTCTTTGCAATGAGTGCACTGAACTTCTGTGCAGGTTTGTGAAGCACCTTCACACAAGGTAAGCAAGAGCCCAAGGCCTGGCTAATCAACTGGTAAAGACAAAGAAGTCATTTTTAGATTCAGACAGTTTTTGACTGCACAGACAGCAAAAGAAAGAACAGGCACACATTGCGGCTGTCCGTAGTCCCATCCCACATGCCAAAAAGGACGAGTCCTAAACAAAAGGGGTCAGATGACCACAACATGAGCTGCAGGATTCCCCTCAATAAGGACCCAATTCTAGAATGTAGCTAAACCATTTTATATGCCGTGCTCTATTCTGAGAGGAGAGGGTAGACACCCCATGCCTCATTAGAATCTGGGAGGTGAGGAGAAACATGATGGCCTCCCAGGGGTGGGGAGGCAAGAGGGGCAGGGCCTCAGGGCAGCTCCTCCCAGGCCTCCACCCTCTCAAGTTCTGGGGGTGGGGGGCCGCCAAGGCTCTCAGGTCAGCTGTGGTGCGACAGCTGTGGTGTCAGCTTTGGCTGTGTGGCCTCTATGGACACATGCAAGGCCACTGGACAACAAGGCAGAGTTGCTCCCATACGGGGCTTACCATAATTTTTAACCAACTCCTTTTGATAGATTTTGATGTAATTTCTAAATTTTTTATCATTCTTAGGATATACTCCTTTGTATACATTTACTAATAATGGTCACATAAATTGCTAGAAGCAGAATTATTAAGTTGAAGAGCATTTGTTTCCACATTTGAATGGTATTTTCATTTCTTTGCTACTGTATTAATTAATTGTATTAATTGTAATTAATTGTATTAATTACAGTGCCATCAACAATGTATGAAGTAGTTCTGGTTCCTTTATATCCATGCCAGTATGATTTATTATAGAATGTTGTTCTTAACACTCTAAGTTAAAAATTCTGTAGCATCAATTGGCATTCTTTTTATTATTAGTGAAGTTAAACACACTTTCATATATATGAGAGTCATTCGTATTTTTTATACATTCACAATCTTTACCTATTTTTCTATTGGATTATGTGATTTTTTAACCTATTTATAGGAACTTTTTATTTATTAATAAAATTATGACTTTTTATAGTACTTTTTTCAAGTTATTTGGTGGACATTGATGTCATTATATACATACTTTTTGTGGAAGGTCATGTGGTTTGTAAAATATTTTATACCAAAAAAATTGTTCATATATTTTTTCCAGTTTTCTGGAATGCCACTTAGAAGACCTTCCAGTATTCTTAGATTATAAAAATATTATCTCAATTTTTAAAAAGTTTCCATAAAACTTATTTTTGAAGATAGGTGAATACATATGCATTTTTAAATGTTTGGGGATTTTAGTTTAATGTACTTTCTTAGATTAGTTTTTTTTTTTTCTAACTAAGAACCTTTATTAAAATATATTTTGTAAAGTATCTTTCCAGTATCTATGAAATGATAATGTATAACTCAGATATTTAAAAATTTTTTTATCAGTTTGGGTGCTTATAAAATGCTATGTAAAACAGGGTCACTGAGCACTCTTAATGAGAAAAGACTTCTTGGATTACAACGATGTCAGAGAAGGACTAAGGTCCTAAAAATATCTCTTTTCTAAAGCACTGCTGCTCCAGGCTGGGAGTAAAGTGAACTGTTCTAGTCTTTCTCACAGCATTTGGAGGAGTCAGATAGGTTAAGTGATGTGAACTGGGAAGACATTCCAATGAGAAGTAAAGAATCTACATTCTTTCTGCTTCTTATTTTTTTGACAGCAGATTCTGTGAGCCCTTGTCTGTGTTTGCCTTCTGGGCTGGAAGGGAAGCCGACACCTACATACTTTATAGTGTAGCAAATCTCATACTAGTTGTCTCATAGAATGTCATCATGTCATTTGATTAATACCCTTAGGGTAGTCTAAGATGAGGAATGAAAGCTACCACCTTTTCTTGCCAAACATTACCACAACATGGTCAATTTGAAAAGGAACGTAGATTCATAGATTCACATGATATAATGACCCTGATATAAAATTCCATAGGGTCCAGCAGTGCATGTGAGCGGCACACGCTCTGACAATGGTTCACCAGAGTGCAAGGACGTGAACTCGGTCATCCTTCTGGCTGGTGGAGCGCAGGTCTCATATGTGCTCACTGGGGCCATGGCAGAAAGCAAATCAGCAACTTAGACTCTGATTGATAAACAACACTGGGGTAAAACAGACCTCAGAGGTGGGTATCTTGTTCAGCTCTGTTCCTTCCAACAGGAGTGCAGTTTTGCTTCTGGGTTACGGACATGAGGAGTTTTCATTTCCCGGGCTTATGCAAGTAGTTAGTGGTAAGGTGGTGATTAGAACACGAGCTTTCTGTCCCAGTGCTCTCTCCTCTCCACACAGCCTTTGGGGTGAATCTTCAAAGGCTGGGGACCTCTCTTGACACATAACTCTTGTCTTCCAGTGCAGCCAAAGTCTAACACTGTTGTTACAATCTGTCTTCTTTTATGATCATTGGATTGAGCTGTCTGCAAAATGTGGAAAAGGCTTGAATTCCCTGAAGTACAGGTTGCTTCAGAAGAACATTTCAAGGTGTTTCTTTCTTAGGGAGCATTTGTTAAAAAGCACCAAGACATTCATGTTTGCCCTGAAGAAATCGGTTCCAGCCTTGTAAATTGAGTGACATCACTGGATTTCGTTTCCCTAAATGTTGACCACCTTCACTATAATGTCACTCAGCTGTGATCTCGCATGGATTCCATACACAAGAGACCACAGACAGGCAGATCTAGGCTGGCACATAGATGTTAAATCTGGCAACAGTGTGAATTTTAGAACCATCTGCTAGGACATTAGAAGGAAAGTATGTAGGTGCAATGACGAGACTTAAAGATGATTTTATGGGTTTTTCTTATTGTTGTCTTCAAGTTCATAAATGATTTCTCTTTACTTACTTTGAGATCATTCTAATATTGTGTGTGTTCTTTAATTGTCAATCAATTAAAAAAGTTGACAAAGGAGAGCAACTGATATTCAGATTTCCAGTTTCTGACAACTCAAAAACATAAACCTGTTATCTTGTATTCTGAGTCAGAGTGACAAATCCTTTTTTGGAGTTAATGAATGGCATATTTTATCCACAGTATACTAAACTAAGGTTAAGATCAAAGGATCTTTCTTACTTTCGTGACAGTGATTGAAAAAAAAAAGAGTCAGCTCCTGATTTTTCAATTATTCATCTCCACTTCCATGGCTCTACTATGTATCTGTCCCGAGAGTGATCGAAACTGTCTCCTGGCCGGCTGTCCAGGCCGGGACACAGACACACACAACAGGACACATGTGCGTGTACACGTGTGTACATATAGACACAGGATTATTTTACCAATATAAACAATGTGTAGAACACAATTTATGAATAATAATAAAATATACAATAATCTTTACTGTAAATTCCATATAACTGGTTGATTCTTACAGAATGCTTTTGTTGATTTTTTGCTGAGCCTCGTTTATCTGTAGTCACATACAGTCTCTGTCAGATATTCTTCTTTTTTATGTCCTTATTTCTTTTACAAGCTTTAAAAATGTAAAAAATGTAAAAATTAGTCTTAACAAGCTGTAAGAAAACAGGCTCCAAGCCAGGCATGCTGACCCTTGGCCTAGACAATCCACAAAACAATAAATCAAACCTTGATTTGTAGTGTTTGTGAATCTCTGTAGTGTAAGTACTCCCACTAGGGTGGATGCCAAGCTACCAAGGCGATGTCACTGACCTCGGAGTCGGAAGAGCTGTGCCATGGCAGCCCGGGGTGGATGTCCCCACTGCACAGACACAGCAGTCCTGACCAACCTCGAGAGCACATGCAGATAAATGATGCATAGATAAGCATGTAGATATCATAAAGCAAAATTAGCAATGGATTAATTTATTAACTAGTAAAGTACTTTATTTAACTGCAGGTTTATGTAACTTAATTTTCAATAATGGCTGTGTTTCCCAGCCACCTCACAAAACTTTGGAAAATCTAGCATTTGGCCCTCATGAATCGATACAAGCTGACGCCAGTGCACACCGCGGGCCTATTTATTTAGACGCCATAACTACTGGGGACTGTTTGGACATGTCATGCACTGTGCCCTGGCGTGTCCTTCCGACCTTCTGCATCACGCTAGCCCTGCTCTTTCTTCAAGACATAGCAGCATCTCCTGCTAGATGCCTTCTGCCATTTTTCCAGGTTGAGTCAAGTGCCCTCTGCTCTGCATAAATATATAGTTATAATTATACATAATTATAATATGAACATTATGTAAATATATAATGTTTCTGCCATTTTTCTAGGTTGAGCCAAGTGCCCTTTCCCCATATAAATATATGATTACAATTACATATAATTATAATTAGATATAATTATAATATATATTATATAAGAATATAATTGTATAAATATAAAATTTCTATTATATATTCTCAGTCCTCCATGCCCAGGGCTTCACAACACTGTTGCTTTTACCTTCTTGTCCTGCAGTGGTTGGTTTCAGACTGTAAACTTCTTCAACTCTGAGGGACTCTGCCTCAGTCATCTTTGTGTGTTTACTGCCCAGCACAGACCCTGGTCTATGATAAGGGCACAATATACACTTCTTGAACTGAACTGCTAGCAGAGATGGCTAACTCTTGGCTGCCAGTTTGCAGGGCTTGGTGCAGCCTTCTTTGTATTGCAGAACTGGTTCATTTCTCTGGGTTTCTCCTGCAACACAGCAGGGGAGAAACAGCTCTCTGGGTGTATTAGTTAAACGTCTGCATCAGAATGGATGTTAAAGACTAGTGCCTATAGTGCAGGTGTTATATTCCATAGATTTTGTTTATAATTTCTATGTCTTCCATTAACTCAGATTATCAAAGCCATTTTTTAAAAAAGGAATGATTGCATGTAACCAATAGACTAGACAGTGACATAGGGAAGCTATAAGCAAGAAAAAAAATAAAAGTGAGAAGGAGGCCTGCTGATTTTTAAATGCACACAGTTAGCTGATATGTCCTGGGCTTCCTGCACTGTCCCCAGGCACCCCCAGCCCCCTCGCTGCTCAGATTCTCTCTCTGGACGCCCCCTTGGTATACTGTCCGGCATCTATGGGATGACGATGAGTCCTAGGGTAAGAGATCTCATTGTCCCACATCTTCTCCAATTGCTTTGCTCACTGTGTTTCTCACTACTCTTGAGCAAGAGCCTGGGGCTGTGCAGGGAGAGTCAACCCACCTCATAGTCAATGTCCAAGGCATCTGCCTCGCCCGTGGTCCGGAAGTGCTGCGTGTGCTTGTCCACAGTGAAGTTCACCTGCTTGCCGACCCGCTCCATGAGGACCGAGTGCCAGTGCTGATCGTCCAGGAGGCTGCCCAAGGTGGCTGAGGGCGGGCCACTGCCCAGCCGAGCCTTGCTGTCATCTGTGAAAAAGGGAGGGAGGCGGGATGGCATCTGGAGTACTAGAATGTTCTGCAAGCAAGGCCAGCTCTCTCTATACTGAAGGTAAAGAAGGAGGGTCTCTACAGGCCAAGATCTGTGCTGGGCTTGCGAGGGAACAGTAGGGCTTGCACAGAGATTCCAGGACCAAATTCTAGCTCCCTTGGTACGCACATCCCCTTCCAACATGAAGCGGCCTGTTCTCAGGACTTGAACAATTAAATAATAAAAGGAACTATATAGCCTAATGATCACATGACTAAGACTGAAAACAGGGATTTGGGCTTTTAGAAATCACGCACATTCTTTGAGTTTGCACAGCTCTTGGGGGGAAGGCAGATGCTGAACTGTGCTTGGGAGGAGGGAGAGGCTGGGACAGGTGCTGGGGAGACAGTGGGCGCTTTGAGTTGGGTAAGTCTGTGGGCAAAGGCAAAGGCGAGGAAAGAGCCACTCTAGTGGCCATTGTTGAGTGCCTACTGTATGCACAGCACTTAAGTAGGGCTTTATAACCCCATTTTTAACCCTCTAAGGGAGCATGAGCAACGTGAGACTCAAGGAGGTTAGGACACATAAAGAGTGTCCTGTTGGTACACAGTGCTCAGTGTGGGCACATGGGCTCGGGTGCAGCCAGGATTTGAATCCGAGTCTGCTTGCCCCCTCGTCCTCTGGCCACAGCTGCTGCTCAAGGCATGGGCCCCATGTGGACGATTCAGCCCGGGTTGAGCTTGGGAGGCCCCCTTGGGAGGATGTGAGCGATTCAGGTGGAGACACCTTTATTCATTTAAAACTACCTGGCTCCCCCACCCATCTCCCCTCTTCCGATTTTCTGGAAGTCCCCAAGTGTACCCTTCTACCAGAAAGAGGACAGCTTTTTTCTTCCCCTGTGGAACTTGCCTCAATCTTAACAAAATGAGCAATTATTACTTATGTATAAATTTCAAATTTTTTAAATGTTTTGTGTATTGAGTCCCTTAGTAACTAAAGCTAAATGTCTCTCTCCTCTCCCTGGGACGTGTCTGTCCCAGCGCCGCAGCCGCTGCAGTTTGTTCAGCAGGAGACATTCCGCGCCGGTGGCCGCGTCCTCTGCGGGCTGCCACCTCCCGCCTCCCTGCCCCAGCGCGGCTCCCTTCACTGCGTTGCTCTTGGTTGCTTCCTATAGGGCTGGGGCGGGGGCACCAAACCTGTTATATTTAGAAAGTGACAGCTGGTGAATTAATAGCTGACTTTAATTTGTTGGTTTATTCTTTGTTTGCTGCACGACTTTTTAATTCTCAACCATTTGTTGGATTATGCTAATGAATTAATGGACTTTTTAAATTTCTCCCTCCCTCCTTTCTTTCTTTCCTTCCTTCCATAAAAAGGTATTGTATATAATCTACCTGCACTGATCACTGTGAGAGGTGATGGATAAAGGAGATATAGAGTTTAAGGGTATTCTGCCCTCTCTGCAGGTCTTAAGGTGGAGAAGCTCAACAAATAAATCCATAAAAAGGGTTCTGATGGCCCTTAGTGCGGGGACCGTGGAAATGCAGGGCGGGAGCTGTGAGGCTTCCTGACACAGCGGGCACAGGCTGAGACCGGACCCGAAGGAGAGCATGGGTACAGCAGGAGGAACACGTGCCGGGCTCGGGGGGAACGTGGCCGGGAGGTTCCAGTGCAGAGCAAAGGGGCTTGGGACCTGGCTCCTATCACCCAGGGCTTTGTGCACAAGGACACACAGTTTATTTCATCTTTAAGGAAACTTAGCCTGCCTTGTAAACTGTTGGTTCTAAGTAATAAGTCAGATCAGTTTAATATCAGAGTTTTCACTTTGAAATGGATGTGCATCTCACTTTTTTCCCTTAAAAAGAGAAAGGCAAAAAAATGAACAATGATTTATTAATAAGTCCAAAAGATTAAATATTTGAAAATTCAAGTCACCATATACATGAAAAGAAAGAAAAAATGGAGAAAGGAATCATGCTCTTTTCCTCACTTATTTGTTCT
Source organism: Cheirogaleus medius (assembly GCA_008086735.1). Lineage (NCBI taxonomy): Eukaryota > Metazoa > Chordata > Mammalia > Primates > Cheirogaleidae > Cheirogaleus > Cheirogaleus medius. Next base: position 10,379,455 of record VBSM01003199.1, on the reverse strand, counting down.
GTGCGCTGTTCTTTAACAGAGCCTATAATAATACTGATTAAAATAAAATTTTTAATATGTTTCTCCATTAAGATTCCTGCTTCAAAATATGAACTTAATTATGGTAAGGTCAAATTGATTATATTTTTTTATTTAACTTTTTGGATGCATTAACAAATCCTCATTCCTTCCCTCCCTCCATCTGGTCATCTGCTGTTACCCACAGGTAAACACTGTTGTTAAGGTCTTGCTTGTGCTTCCAGAAAAAAAATTAGGCATTTGCAATCTAGGAAAGATACTTCTTTATTTCCCCTCATTTAATTTTTTATCCTAATGGTAAAATGCAATGCACATTTCTCTTCAACTTTCCATTTTTACTTAATCTATCCTGGAAATCTTCCTTTATCAAAATATAAAAAGTTTCCCCATCCTTTTTACAGCTGCAGAGTATTCCATGGCCTGATATACATATTTTATTTAACAAGTTTACTATTGATACAATTTAGATTTTTCTAACTTAGATATTTAGAACTGCTGAAATACTTTGTATATAGACAGCATCTTGCACGGGTGCAGCATATCTGTACCATGCATTCTTAGGTGAGGAACTGGTAGTCAAAGGTTGTGATGTTTGTAATTTTGATAGACACTGCCAAATAGCTCTCTATAGAGGCTACATCTATTTAAACTGCTATCAATTCACAAGGGGGCCTTTTACTACACCCTTGCCAACAAAATATGGTCTCACTTTCAATTTTGCCTGTCTGATAGGTAAAAAAAAAATGTATTTCTGAGTAATTTCAATATGCATTTCTTTTAATATGAATGAGGTTGAAAATATTTTCATTTCCATTTCCTTTTTCTGAGAACTGTCTTCTCTTATTTCCTTTTTTTTTTCCTATCAGTTTTCTTACCAATTTGTATTTAGCTCATTCCCTGTAATATGAATTTTGGCAACAATTTTTTGCCATTCTTTATTTGTTTTTTAATGTGCCTTCTCTGTTTAGTTTGTTTGTTTATTGGATTTGTTAATTATTGTGTTGATAAATTTATTTTTTTTTCTTTTATGGCTTCTGGATTTGTATTGTATTATAATTTAAAATGTTCTCCTCCTCCTAAGATCATTGAATAATTCACTCAAGTTTTTTTCTACTTCATTTCATTTGGAATTTATTCTGGTGTATGGAAGGAGACACGGTTCTACCTTTACTTTATATTTTGAGATGACTATCCATTTGTCTCAAATCTACTATTTTAAAAGCTTTGGGTGATTTTATTTAAGGAAATAAAGTGTATAACTTTCAAAGGTAAGGAGAAACACTACCAAATTGGATGAGGCGGTCTGTTAAATTGATTAAATCAAAGTTTTCTCAGCACGTAGATCAGGATCTTTAAATGCTAAACCTTCCAGTAGTAAGTTTTCAAGTTGGTTGTTGTCCTACATACGCCCTTGCATCCACTGCCACCATCTGCTCTGCCACCTCACTGGAACTGGACACTGGGTGGCGGGAGCAGAGCCGGCTGGGGTAGCCCTGTCCACACTCTCCCCAAGGTGTAGACTCAACCCTCCTCTTTGGGTCCTAACTTTGGCTCAGAAAGTTTGCCACTATGGTGCCAACAATTCTACTCCTCACAATTTTAGGACTTTAGGGAAATAAAAATATATCTTCTTAAATAAACAGTGACTACTTCTGCATATAATGAAACCATAAACTTAATTAACATACTTATAATTTTATGCAAATAGCTCATGAAATTTTTACGAATACCTAAAGTAATTTGTTGACCTTTCCTCAAAAATGGATTAATATTGCTCTTTGTTTACATTACTCATTTACTTAACTAATATTTTTATTGCCTGAAGATGATGCAGAATTAAATCCCATCAATATTTTGGAAAAGCATTTGTCAATAAGTATTGAGAAACTTAATGTTCATAATTTTTTACCTGGTAACCCACTATGTGGAAATCTATTCTAAGAAAAACTGAAATGTGGTAAAAATTTTTTTTAATGGCTAGTGATTTAAAAATAATCCAATAATTTGGTAAGAGAAAAAAAACTTGAGTATATTTAGATAGAATCACCAGAGGGAATATTATATAGCCATCAAAATGGTATTCATAAAATACATCATTTTAAAAGTATACTCAGTTGTGAGTATACTTTTTGATAAAATAAAAAGTAATATTTAATAAATAAAATATTCTATAATTTATACCACACTAATTTAAAAGACATAAAAAATGGAAAAGTATAAATACAGATTGAACACAACTCTGGAAAAGGCACAGATAAGCAGTATGTGCAGAAAAAACTCAATAATACATCCACCACAACCTTAATTTTTAATTTTTTTCCCTGTATTTTGTTTTGTTTTTAAAGACAAGGTCTCACTCTGTCACCAAGGCTGGAGTGTAGTGGCTCAAGCATAGCTCACTGCCACCTGGAACTTCTGGGCTCAAGCAAACCTCCTGCCTCAGCCTCCTGGAGTGCTGGGATTACAGGTGCGCACCACCATGCCCAGGGACTCCTGTGTTTTAGACTGAGCATAACTGTTTCTGATAATGGGAAAAATTAAGAAAAACTGCATTGAAAACATAATCTTCATTCTGCATAGCATGTTCATTGAAAACTATATATCAGTGATGTGTAAAGCATTAAATAGCTTCTGAATTACAAGTTACTTTTTAATTAACCAAAAAAGGGCAGCCATGAATGAATTTCATCTCCCCTCTCCATAGTGATTCTATTCTGACACTCAGATATCTTGTATTAAAACAAGGTGAATAAATCTTGGTTTGGTTAAACAATTGAGGAAACTGAATCTCTGCTATTCATTAAGAAGAATGGTTAGAATTGTATCTATGAAGAAAACAGGATGGCAGTTCTAGGGAATGTTCCATCTTACCTAGAATTCTCCATTATTAGAAATTACAATAAAAACTTAATTTTAAGCAATTATCAAACTCTTTATCTTGGAATATCTATTTCAAGTTTTATCTCAGTGGCACTTAAGGCTTGATTACTTGTTTTAACTAGTTTCTAATTTGTTAAGGGAAGATAAAACTTCAACAATTGTGAAGGACAAAAGAAAATAATAAAACTATGTAGAAGCTAACTTTCAAGCCAGGAACATTTAAGGAAAGTAGTTATTTTTAATTAAATAAAAACTTTTTTCATGTGGTTTGAAGGATAGTTAAAATAAAAAATAATATAAGTACTACCCAAGGCCCTAAAGAATATAATATTTTAATAGAAATCTTGACATGTTTGCAAAACATTTCTAACTTTATCTTTTTTATCCTCCTACCCCTAACCTCAACATGCTGTGAATGAATATGCCAATTCCTTCACTCTCACTTAGAACTCACACCTTCTGGTAAAGGGCATGCATACTGCAGAGTTTTCACCCAGATGCTTTGTTTGATTAAATCTTTTTTCTTGGACTTATCTTAACAGTTCAAACATGGATGGCACTTTAACTTGCACAATCTGTGAATTCCAGATAGCCTGAGAAAAACGGGATGGAAACTCCCTTGTTTAAGACTGTAATTCAGCAAAAAAAGCATCTTGGAAAGGGGTTGATTTACCGTTGATAGGTGGCTGCTCATGTGAAGTTCCCCATGCCAGCCTCCATCCGACCTGCAGAATCGACCTTCCCACCTTTAATTTGTCAGATCATCAATACCGGTACTCACTTGTATTTGTTAAGCTTATCACACAAGGTAAACACTTTACATACGTTGTATCAATTATTCCTGAACACAACTCTGCAAAAAGTTTGGTCTCCAAGGAGCCACATGACTTATGCAAGGACTCAAAGAATCAGGGTCAGGACTCAGCTGCATTTGACTGCAAAGCTAACATTCTCTCCACCACTCCTACTGGGAAAAATGATACTTCCATTGTCCCTCATTTCTCATGTTCTTACTATCTGTGTTCCACCACTGACCCATACAAGCTATGGAGCTTAGTAGGAGTGGAAGGTCTCAGAAAAGAATTTGATGGGTTAGAAAGGAGAGAGCTGTGGGAAAGGAAAATGGGGCAACACTAGCAGGGGACATGCTGTAGAATGAGAAGGCAAATGCCTCCTCCGTAGGCCGGCCAGTGTCACCAAGGCGCCCCTGCCACCCTTGCCCTGCAATTTGCAGACGAAGGAATGGCCCCCTCAGTACTCAAGAGAGACTCTCTGAAGAACATAAGAAGCTGACAGGAAGCAGTGTGTCCCAGTGGACTTAGCCCTCAAACCAGAAGAAATTTCCATGTATCTCTAACATGATGATACATGTGTCTTTAGTTATTAAAAAATTTATAAATTTTATTGACTAAAAATACTCTCTAGATTTAGGAGTTGTTGCTCAACTCTGGTCCCTCCCTTGTGTCCATCTTCTGTGACTTTGCAAACTGCTATCTATCTGAATACATTTATGTCATATGATTTTGATGATGCACAGTTGCTTTGTTTTTAATCAGCATAACAAAGCTAGAAGGCAGGTAGAAATAATTACGTTATTAGGCCAGGAGCTCCTTGAAAATAGAGACTGGTAAATCTCACTTTTAGCCCTGAGTGCCAAGTTTAATGCCTGAATTAATGTACTTATTCAACCCATTCTTGTGGCATGAATGACAGAATTTATGAAAAATGTGGTGCGCCCTGTCTCGTTGACACTTTGTCTGAATGTCTGCCTCCATGCCCTCTTCATCATCAAATCTCCATTAACACAATGTTAGTCCCAGACTCCTCTGTCCCCTCCTGATCTCTCCATTATCACAATTTACCACACAAATGTTGGCTGCTTGATACTGAAATGCATATTAAAATTACTCATAAATACATTTTTTAAACTATCAATTGGGCAAAATTTTAAAGCTAGGCCATATTTTGTTGGCAAGCCTATAGCAAAGGGCACTCTTGTGAATTGCTAGCAGGCATTGGAATAGGTACAGCCTTCACAAACATGAAAACCAATGATATGAAGGTCTGTAACATTTTAGTGATTAATGTCAGCACATTAGGGTAGAATTAGAGAAGGTCCCGATCTCCGGTCTACAGTCAGGCAGCTATGTGACCTTGAGCAACTGACCAGGCATCACCGACCACTCGTTCCTTCATCTGTAAACGGGTTCGGATACAGTTTGCAGGACTGTCCTGCGATTTAAATGTGCTACACATTTAAAATGTTTAAGGAAATGCCTAAGTGTGAGCTCTCAAAAAAATGACAACTTGAAAAAAATCTCCATAGTATTTAGAACAATTCTAGAAACATGATAAACATTCCGTAAGTATGTGTGAATTGGCTTATTAGAATGCCTGAATTTCAAAAGAGCTAAAGTAAATGTTCATTTGATTCTTTGGAGAATGTGAAGAACTTTCCCCAATATCTCAACGAGTTAATCGTGTAATACGGCGCTTGTGCATCTGAACCCTGCACTTGGCCCCAGGAGGGCATCGCGCTCTGCACGTGTTCATTCTGTTCTAGGAGTTTCACCCTACTGCAGCTGTACGTGCTGGGGATTGCACAAACATTCTGCCTCAGTTCAAAGGCGCTGGACTCATGTAAGGATGAGTGACCCGCATGTACTCTTGATGTTTTCTTTAGTTCTTACCACAGTTCCCCAGTCACGTAATATCTCTGCTCTTTGATTCTCTACCTGCAGGTGTGGGTTTGGACTATTGTAATTCTACAGAAGCAGACTACCATGGGAAATTTGAATCAGATGTGAAAAAAGTGGGAAGGGGGAACATAGCTAACCCCCTTAGACATGTTGAAAGAAGAAATCTCTTTCCCATTTAGTAGTTCCGGAAAAATCAATGATCTATCCTGACAAAAAGCAGGCAAAGAGCCACCTAGTAAAGTTTCGCCATAAAACTGATTCTGCTCAAGTCAGACATAGTAAGGGTAACTAGATAAGGTAAATCAGAGACTTGAAAAAGAGTGTCACTTAAAAAGAATATGTCTCCAAGCACCTTTCTCAGCAGCTGGCCACAGTGGCAAACTTCTTCACTCTTAGCCTGGATTTATGAATTGCAGAGTCACTGATTAGATAATGAGCATACATTGCACACTGGAGAATTGTCATTAAAGAAAACACTACTAGAATGCCCATGTCAGCTGGGGAGGGAAAAACTAAAACTCCCTCCTTCATTGGACCAGCACCATTCTTTAGCCCATTAACTTGAATTCCCTCTTTCTCCCTCTTTCTCTCTGTCTCTCTCCTCCTCTCTCTCTCTCAGTGCTCCCTGCCTTCTGCACTTGGCTTACCCTTCTTTCAAAGATGGTGCCTTTGATCACATAAAGGAGGCCGAGCCCCTTTCCCTCCTCCCTGGATTAGGGAGTTGCTTACAATGAATGAACTCAGAACTGCCTGTCATGAAGCAGACCCTGATGGACACCAAGCCACAGAAGGAAGCCCGTGTCCTAAATGTGCAGGAGGCAGGAGGACATTCTGTACTGGATTCCCTGGCATGTGGTAAGTCTGGGGCTCACCCTGGCACAGCCAGGGCACTTAAAGTAAACAGAATTTCCCTTAAAAAATGGGAATGCCCAGAAATTTATATTTGTCTCCTGACACATATCATCTCCTTCCCTCCTCCAAAAAATAAAAACCCATAGCAAATAAAATGTTTCTCTTTCATTTTTCTTCTGAAACCTAATCTTCATAAATGTACCTCATAGAATAGATTGCAAGTCCCCTGATAATACATATGTGTATTAAAACTTGTTAAAGTTATTTTAGAGTCTGAGTTACTAAAATAAGTAAATGGGTAGATAGATAGATAAATAGATAGATAAATATATAACAATGAGCTTGCAGCTCTCTCTGGATACCAACAATATCTTGTGTCAAAAAACACTAAACATTTCACAATATGACATTTTTCTGCCTCCCCCCAGATAAGGGAAATATGTCACTGAGATTGTGCTCCAGTGACTTTCACCTGATGCACGGGAAGTGTCAGGAACTGCGACCTGCTGCATAAGGGACCTCCCCATTGTCCAACATGAAAAGGGAAGAGACAATACCCAACCCTACCCAAGTTGAGGTACAGGGCAAGCCTCCCCTTCTGGAGCTCCAGGGTTATGTGGTCTCCGCGTTGACCTTCTCCATGGAACAGGACCCCATCCCCTTGCATGCTCTTGAACTTCAGGGAGATCACATCTTTGAGAGTGCTCATCAGCTTCTGATTGAACCTGTACAGGAGGGAGCTTCGGCCATCGAAGTCAGCGACGTCAGATTCTGGGCACAGAGAGACGGGTGGTGGGAGAGAAATCAGTGCATATCCTCATGACTGCTGTTCCCGTTCCCATCCTAGTTGTTGTCTAATTCACAGAAATGTTCTTGAGATCTGGAAGGTCTGGTCGCAACAGGAAGCATATAGACCCGACCCAACCTAATTAGACTCAGAGGAATTATTCATTTACGAGCAACCACCACACACTGAGTCGAAGTGAACTGATCATCAGCTTAGAAGTAAAAACTCTCATTAGTGATATGCCAGCTTGTGCTGCAGGGCACAGGGGAAGAACACCACAACTACCTATGTCAGGTCTACCGTGCCAGATGCCTGGTTCATAATCATCTCTCACGATTTATCCTCCTTATTAATCGGCTTCTGACAGTTGGAACCACTTGATCTCCTCATCCCAGGCTCAAGGTTACAGATGAAAATAGGTATCATTGATTATTCCAACTCTGGTTGAATAGTGCTGTCTTCCTAGAACTCTGTGCTGAGAAGGATTCTAAGACTTCTTCCAGGTTCGGCGGAAAAGGCTTGGTACTTGAACAGAGAAAGCAAATTATTGCATCCCTGTCATCCCTGCTTTATCCCATGCTGGTGACATGTCTAACAAATATATGCCAGGGTCTGCCACCTCTATTTGGAAGGTGATATCATAGGTTATTTTCACATTCTTTTTTTCTATGTTTTATGTAAAAAATTTTAGAGTGAGCTTTTATTACTTTTATAATAGGAAAAATGTAAGGCTATGTAATTATAACTTGAAACGGATTCATTATAAACCATCTCATGTGGGTGGCATGGTGGTGAATGAGTATATGTAGGAGGGGAATTATTCTTATTTGAAATCCAGTACCCAGGAAAGTTCAATTTTTCATTATTTACCAAGCAATTAAAATCCTCAGCTTGAGAATACACACTGATAGATTAAGTATTTTTTTGACCAAGGATCTAGAAAAATTCTTTGTAAGTCTGAAATTCTGAAAAAGGAAAATAAAATCATACTTTTCTGTAGTTAGTTTTAAAATACAAAATCACAATTTATTTCTATGAAATAAAGTAGTTATAATGAAAAGATCACTGATGACTGCCTAGATCATAAAATGAAACTGTTCAGATACATAGAGATTTTCACAAATGCCCACCTTTCTCAGAACTCCCTCACCCCACCCATCAGTGACCTACACCTGTTGTCTAAACTGGAATTCTACCCAAACCAAAGGCAGACTATAGACCACAGCTTCAACCATGGAATAACAGGGATTGTGGTACAGACAAGGTCATGGATTTTCAACTGTTACAGCCACAGCTTGCTAATGGGTCACCTTGGGCAACTTTACCTCTCTAAAACTTGACTTCCTCATCTATAAAATCAGGATAATTATATCCATTGGAGAAGAACTGCTGTGAAAATTAAATGCTAATACTTGTAAAGTGACAGTGCATCAAAGCAATGCCATCATGCCTGGCACGTTATTTGTGTTATTTGTGTTACGCTGATAGTAAGTAGTAGGAGCATTAGTCGTGAGCGGGATCACCAGAGGGCTTGAGCTCCTAACCCTGCTGACACTCCATCGTCTCACCCAAAGGACACTTAATCAGCATTTGAGTCAATAGTTTACTGCTCAGGGATTGCCAAGGTGGCCCCAAGTTTCCTGCTCTGCTGTATTTCAGCTCCTTAGACGTCATGTTTTCTTCTGATGGCTTCCAGTCTGCCACGGTGCCAGCTTCTGGGGCAGAACTGGGTCTGAGGTGATTTAGTGCCCAGAAGTGGGTAGAATGACCACACGGCATCCCTCAGAAATTCTAAAGGGAATAATGCCCACACCAAGGAGAATGACCCAGTTCAAAGGGGAAGATTCAGAGAAGGTTTCTCAGAAGAAGTAAGCAGTTTACTGGTCTTGAGCAATACAAAGAAGTTACCCAAGGGAAGAGGCACCCAGTGTCCCCAGGAGGGGGACAAGAAGCAGGAGAATGTGTGGTGCATCCAGGAGGCCAGTGTGGTGGAGCAGGGGATGGGCAGGGAGATCTCTGGGTCCCCATGTGCTTATTTCCTACAGGCCGAGACACACAGTCACCGTCCACGAGCTCTGTGCATTACATCCGCTCACACCGCCACGGCACTCGGCCCCCTGAGTGTCACCGGCGCCCAGCGCAGAGTCTGAGTCAGGCTGGCAGTGCCCCGTGTGTGGCCGAGTGAAACAATACAGAGGAAATTTGCCTTTTTCTCCCTGGGAGTGACATTAAACGAGGGGGAGAAGCCTGCTTTGGAAAGCGTCTCTGCTGCTGGCCCAGTGTCTGACTGGGAGCAAGTTTATGTCAAAACTGTGGGCCTCACTTTCTTTCCTTGTAAAATGGTGCATAATAATGTACTGATTTACATTTACAACTAATTGTAAGGATGCAATAAGGAAGTTTGTGTTAAAAATTATATAAATATAAACATTCATTATGCCGGTCCTATTTTTCCCATCCCTCTTCATTTTACCATCCCTCCATGTGGCGTCCTCGGCCGCCAGGTCCACTCGGGAAGGCCTGAGGTCTTCAGTCAGTTCCTCAGTTCCAGCCTTCCCAGTCTCCCATCCCCTGCACTCCCCCACACACCCGTCACAGCTGTTACGAGACATGGTCATCTCTCTAATGTCTGCCTATCTGCTGACTTAATCGATGATATAAATGTTGGTGACATAGGTTACCTCTAAGAAAACACATCTCTACGTTGTCATGGAAACCTAAAAGAAACCGGGCCAATCAGGAGAATAACAACAACAACAACAAATACTGCTGGAATCTAGCAGACCTGGATTTCAATTCTTGTTTTGCTACTTACTGGGGGGCTTGAGGCAACTTTCTTGATTTCTCTGAGCTTCTATTCCTGTCTGTAGAATGGGGCTCGTAGAAACCTACCCTCAAAGTCACTGTGAAAATTACAGAAATGCAGGGGCATCCAATGACATTCCATCCCCTCATTTCACATTGATCCAAAGGAACACGACTCCATGGTGGAGATTTCAAACGCGTGTGATGACAGTATCAAGACCATGGCATGAAGAAACTGAGTTTGGGTTTGGGATTCAGTAGCCGGCCCTCACACCGAGCAGATGTGCGCTTCAGCCCTAGTCACCACTGCCTGCCTTCCGTAACCTTAAAACAGCCTCAGAACTGACCTTCCAGATTCAACCTCCACCTGATACATTCTCTCATTGCCATAAAACATAAGAAATGTCATATCCCACCATTGCTAAGGCCCTTCAGTGAACTTCCTCTGAGCTAAGAATTAAATCTAATCTCCAAGACCCCACACGATCTGGCTCTGCTCACATCTCTTTGTTTATTTCTCTTTGCAACCCTCACTGTGCCAGGCATGCTGTGATTTTAGCCTGTGTGCCCACACACGTGTGTGTGCCCGCAGCGTTAGATGGTGTGTATGGAGCCCACACCACAGGCCCTGTAACTCTGTTTTTGGTGCTTGAACTCATTCAATCGTATCTATTACCCTTTGAAGAAGATACTATCATTATTCCCATTTTACAAATGAGGTCAACATGGCAGAAAGAAATGAGGAAGTGTGCAGTTAGGAAGTGCCGGAGCCAGCAGTCGACCTGCCCCATCCGACCTGAGCGCTTTCCCCGGGGCTGCCCTCCCCCCACAATGCTCGGATGCCCAGCGCATCAGTCAGGCCCCTGGCCCTTTCCCCAAGAGGTTCCCCTTGCTGGTCTCCCTCTGAGCTCCCTGCCAGTCCCTCCATGACCCACCCACAGTTGGATGAGAGATTTGTTTTCTGAGTTATTTGCAGTCCGGCTCTCACGTCAGCACATCCCACGAGGATGAGGGCCAGATGCACATTGTTTACTGCACTAAGTCAGAGCCTGGCACTGGACCCGGAAGGTTATGCTTGCAGGAAACACTTGCGAAATGCCTTAGTGACCCATTGTGGCACCAAAGCCCGAGTGTGATGCTGCCTGGCTGTCCCCTGACTTCCTGCCACATCCCCTGCCCCTTCAGAGCCAGGCTGCCCATTTCCACTCGGAGGGCTAATCTTCTGGGGACACACACTCAGCCACTTGAGCTGTGACCCTGCATCACTCACATATGCTCATCCATGCAGAGACAGCGAGCACGGGATCAGCCTGGTGGGCGCAGGGAAGCTTTCCTCCTAACGCCACCGACGCCCGTGGAGAGCAGCACTTTGCTGATCTAAGAGAGCTCAGCCAAACGCCCCGGACCTGTGCGATGTGGTTAAGTTGCACACGCAACGCATCAGCCATTTCACAGATGAAGAAACAGGTTTTAAAAAGTTTTTTAAGAAGGATTAAAATTTGCCCAGCTGAATACTTAGTACCTCCCTGACACTGGGGAAATACTCAGCATTCCCAACTTCATTTGGATAAAGAAGATTTAAAATAGTTGTAATAATGACCCATATTTTTATATGGTTGCTGTTAACAAAAAAAATTATTAATTTTTTTCCATTGGATATTACTGTAATCACTTTGTCCCAATCATCTCATTTGGAACTTAATTTACAACATGGATCTGGTTATGGATGTCCAGATCTTCACTCATGTCTTACAAGAATTTTGGTAGAGTCTCTTTAAAAATAGCAAAAAGAAAAAAAAGATAGTGTTCAAAAGTGCATAAAGAGTAGAAATGAGCTCTTATTAGCAGGTAGATAAATATGTGATCACCTCAAAGGTAGTTCTAAAGGCAAAAGAAAATAACTAACAAAACTTCCATATTCTCAATCACAACTTCTCTGAGACATTTGTAGAGGTTTCTTCCTCTGGATAAAATAATCCATTCCCTGGGGAAAAAGAAATTAATTAGAACATATTATTTAATGTTCTTAAGAGCCCTACAAAGTCCATATTTCTTCCACGTTTGTAAAACAGGGAATACAAAGTTCAGAAAGATTATGCACCTTGCCCAAAGGCATACAGAGGATAATGAGTTGACATTGAAGCCATATATTTTTCCTCATAAAAAACTCAGGGATTGCTGTAAGGGTTACACGAGACGTAAGGACTTTGTACAGTGAGAACAAAATGTGCAGTGAGGAGTGTGTGAGCACGTGTGTAAGAAAGCAGATGCCAATTTAAAGCAAGGATGAATAGGAAGTTTTCTTTTCCTTAAAAGTTGATATGAATTTCCCTGGGGTCCCTGTTCTTTTGCACTTGTTCCTTCAATTGCAGACCAAGTCCACTCAGAGCACTGGCTCTTCTTGGGAGGGCCAGGGAAACCACACACTTACCTGGGGGTCTTTTTTAAGGGACACATGCGATGTCCTCTCTGCCCCTGCCATCTTTACAAAGCTCAAACCGTCTATGCTGTTCAATTTCTGTGGACTCGCTTTACTCACCCATTCGTGCATTCAAGCTCAACGGAGGTTCCTGCCCTCAAGGACTAAGCTGAAGACATCGAACACACAGTTCCACACCCTGGGAAGGAGGTGAGCACTTGGGGATGGGGAAGCCTGGGGGCGGGGTGGGGAGCGGACCCTCTCCAGGGTGGGACAGAGGGTCAGGAGAGTGTCCAGGTTGGGGTAGTGCTTCTCTGGCGTCCTGAGGGTGAGCAGCAGTCAGGCCAGTGGGGTATAGGAAAGGGATGCATGGTAGGGGAAGGAACTACATGTTAAAAGCAAGGATGAGCTGCTTGGAGGTTCTAGCAGGGAGCGCAGCTACTCGTATACCCTTGACTGAAGACTGGTCCTCCTCTAGTGGGAAGGTCGTCCTCTTTGACCCAGCACGCAGCTTGGGGAGGGATGCACATGGAGTGGCGAGGGAGGAAGGGGACACCCGCCTAGCCAGCCAGATCAGCCGAATCAACCCTGGCGATCAAGGGGGTGACAGATGTCGCAGCCAGATCGCCCTCACATGCTCGGAGTCACAAAATATATATGAAAAAGAAAACAACAACAACAACAAAAAACAAAGCAAGGATGAGAGAGAGCCAGAGCCGGGGCCCATCTTGGATCTACGGGGAGCCAGGCTTGCCATAGCCAGGGTCCTAGGAGTGTGCTCTCTGGACCAGCAGCACTGGGGTCAACAGAGAACGTGCTGGAAGTATGGGATTTAGGACCTCACCACAGACCTACTGAATCAGAAACCCTAGGCGTGGGGTGTGGCAGTCAGTGACCGAGGGAGCCTCTTGGTGAGTCCTGTGCTCCGTGCCATTTGAGACCCGCTGTGCTGAAGCGTGGGATGCCAACAGCAGGGGGAGCTGGCAGGTTGGAACTAGAATCAGGGTTTTATGATGGAGGGTCCTACTAAAAATAACATGATATGGGTTTCAATGTGAGCCTGAAGTCAATGGAGAAATTACAATTAAAATATTTAAAATAGGGAAAATGCATGGTCAGTTTTGATTTTTAGAAAGAGCTCTTTATTTTTTAGAAAATTCATCAGATTACTTGTCAGCTAGCATTCTAATCTCACTACCCATCCTACCCTTTCTCAGCAGAATTACCCAATTCTGTTGTCTCTTGCCAAGGTACAAAAGCCCCAATGTGGTCATTTGGGGATTTTTCCTGCAGTGATGCATGGTGGCCATTACTTGGAGTTCCTTATTTCATCCACAGGGCTGGTCACCCAGAGAACAGCTGTTATATATTTACTTCCTGGAGTGGACAATTTCCCCCTCTTTCTCCAAATTGATTTTTTAGGATCTCATTATCACAAACTCAATTCAATTCAATTTGTGGTTTGTTAAGATGAAGATGCATTGGCAGATTTCTCTAGAATATGAAGGATGGGCCAATCATGGCCCTAAGAGTTCCCCAAATAAGGGCAGGTCCTACAGCTCACGACCTCTCATCTCCTTTTAGGGCAGGATGAAGCCAGCATCCCAGCCGCACTGAGAAATGCCAGCACTGGCCGCCTCCCATGGGGCCCATAATTGCTGACCTGGCTGTCACAGCTCGTTTTCTGAGAAAGACAGAGTTCTGGAGGCATATTCTGGCATATTTGATGGATGTTGGTAGCTTGTCAACAAACCAGCTTTAAAAAGGGCTTCACTGAATAAAAGATTTCTAGCTCAAATCCCCAAGTGGGCTGAGGCAGGGCTCTCGTGTGGGCCGGTGACAAGGAGTCTGTTTCCTTGCAGGCTAGAAAGCCGCAGCTCAAAGATGACAGGAGTAGCTATCGATTCACCCTGAGACAATTAGTCCCACTTGGACTCTTCGGTTGTTCACAGTAAACATGATTTTCAATACAATTACATTTTGAAGCTTATGTCATGATACATTACATAAGAAAAATGATTATTATTCAGACCATTCACTTGCTCTGAAGACCCGAGGGCTTTGGCTAGCAATCCACAAACCACCAAGGTTTCCACAGTCAGCTCAAACTTGCACAGAATCCCCCACCAACTCTGACTTTGCCAAGCCTTATCAGAAACTCTGAAGACCTCAGATGAACTATAAAAATGAAGGAAGTTTCCAAAGCTAACTGTGAAAAAGTTTAAGAATAGCTTTTCTTTCAAAATTTCTAACTTTCCTTTGTATGATAGCACGTGGAAAAGCAAGATAGGTCTCATGAAGACAACATACAAAACATTCAAAGTACAAGAAAAATCAAAATTCTGGATTTCAGTTGTAACCTCAGCAGATATACATTTTAGCTCTTAGAGTCAGACTTGCCTTACTATAACTCCTAGATTTTTCAGATATTTCAGATGCACAGACATCTCACTGAGCACACTTAAGATTTTTAGCTCAAGTGGACTGTTCACTAATTATAAAGATGACACCAAAATAATGTATTCATTTTGAAGAACTTTCATAGTAGACATCTGTTCATTAGTTTACTCCTAAGTTCACTGGCAGGTATCGGGCACATTCTGTACTCTTTTTGGTCCTTGTACTGAGCTCTGAAATGCAAAGATGACAAAGACACGGGCCATGCCATCCAGAGACCCACACGCAATAATGTCAACGTAACAAATGAATCACTGTGGTCCACGGTAGCATGCAATAAAGGGACGCGATATTGCCATCTCCCAGATAAGGACTGTTGGGGGTGGAAAGGAGATAAATAATAGAAATAACTACACTGGTGCAACAAGCATTGACTGGGAGTGTAAGGGGCTGGCTGGGACACGTGGCCTCTCCAAGCGAAAGGTGCAGGGGGCAGGAAGTGAGAAGTAGGTGGTCACTCCCACTAAGGTGTAGACCCGTTAGCAACAGGTTTCACAAAAGGGACGGTGTTTCACAAATCCATTCCCAAGTTCACGGAAGGAAAAGGAACGCTCAAGGCAAAGGCTGATACAGAGCAGCCAACCTTTGTTGTTAAAATAGCGCGTACGATTATGAAATTATGAGCTGCTTCCTGGTTTGTCGGGTTGTCAGTGGTCTTCAACCCCATCTCACAATTGCTCCCTGGAAGGGTGTTCATGGGTGAGAGACATTTAAATGGAAAATGCCAAAATTGGAGAAGAGAGCTATTATTTACACCCTAGTACTGTTTTTCTATAAAAAGATTTCCTATAAAAAATGTTTAGTTTGGGGGAAGTTGAACACTCTTTGTTAACACTTCTCCCTGGGCTCGATCTGAGCCCAAGCAGTGGGCAGCCAACAGGAAATCACTCCAGCCACCACTTCAACAGGGAGTAAATGTAAGACAAATCGTAGGAGGCGAGGCCTTGACATTTTTGTGAAAACCCACTGATGCACAGAGTGATTGATCTAACTATTAGGTCATTTTGCCTTTTAAGGTTTCCTTTAAAACCACCACCATTAGCATACCGGTCATGGAGACCAGTCAAATCACACACTGGGCGGCGGGGAATTCATTCAGCAGGAATAATTGTTAGCTGTGGATTTTCCTCTTCTTGGCCAGCCCTACCAATGATCTGGTTTCCTAAAGCTCTATATTTACAGGCATTCATTTGCCTTTTGTAGCTTCGGAAAATCTTTGAGTTCTTAAAAGGCAGGAATTTATTTTTATATCTCCAAACCCTAGCAGAAAGGGGCCTCTGAGTACTGTTTGCTGAGTGTTGAAGGAGTCTTCAGATCCTCAGTCAGTCAGAAAAGTTATGAGGAAGTCATCAATTTAAGATAAAATATCACAGCGTTTGTTACATAATGTGTTGCTATCACACACAAATACACTCCACTATGTGTTTGTCTCTTCACAGAAGAGATTTTTCAGTCATTCCTATATGAACTAAAAGAAGAAGGAGAAGAAGAAGAAGAAGAAGAAGAAGAAGAAGAAGAGGAGGAGGAGGAGGAGGAGGAGGAGGAGGAGGAGGAGGAGGAGACAAATCTCATTCATTGACCAACCTAATTTTAAGACCCTTCTGGGCCTCAGTTTCCTCATCTGCAGAATGAGGGAATTGTAGTGAATCTTACATCATGTAGGTTTTTGCAGTTCTAAAATGCAATGATTTCCAAGGTGAAAATCAAAGCTCACATTGGACCTCCAAGCCCCCAGGGCTGACTGTTGCCATCCTGCCCACTCCCACAGCCCAAGGGCTGGCACTGCTACCAACTGGGCCATCTGAAGTTCCCTGTGATAAGGCCATATGGGCCATAGCACGCCAAAGGTGAACTTTACAACTTTATGGCCGCTACCATGTATGACAAATGACCCCAGATGATGAGAACAAAAACAATGAGGGCAGCTGAAGCTGCAGTGACAGGGAGATTTATCTGGGGAAGGGGAATATGACTTCAGCTCTGAGGCTGATGAATTTTGGATAATACCGCTTGGCAGTAGTTAGCCAAATAGGAGCAAGGTCTTATGTAGAAAGGAGTCAACCTGAGGTATAAAATGATGGTCATAATTCCTAATGAGGCTGGGAAGCTTGACAGATCATTACACTTTATCAAAATTTATAATGCTTTTTAAAATTAATTAGCTTCCCATATTTAAAGAAATTCAAATAGAAGCCCTTAGACAAAACTCCAGGTAGCCTAAAGTCTCCAGATGGCCCGATGAAGGTGTTGAAACCCTTCTGGACCTGGTGTGTATAAAAGCTGACCTTCCTTGGAGGTGCAGATCAGATGTGGTCATGAATAAGGAAGAGGAGAAATGGAAGGAAGGGTGGTGAGCAGCCTAAGTAGCTGATGAAGGTAATGATGATCACAGCTAAAGCTTTTTGTGTACTTATCATATGCAAAGCACTGTGTCACGCAATCACATGCAAGAAGCAAGTACTATTATTTCCTCTTTTTTCATAGAAAAGGAAACTGGTGTCCAAAGAGAATCCAGGATTGCCCAAGATTATACAATTCGTAGGTGGTAAAGTCAAGTTTCCATCTCTGGTGGTTTGAGTTGACAGTCTGTGTATTTAACATTACTCCATACTGACTTAAAAATTTACAGATTTCATTGAAAATCTTTAAGATCAGCAATCACAGATGTGAAAACAACAGTGCAGACTAAGAATGAACTATGAGAGTTATACAAGAAGTGAAGCTTGAGACAATAGCTTTAAGTTCTGGCTCCTCATCACAACTACCTACAAACAACAACAAAAATACTTATGTGAGTCCTGTTGATCCTACCCAGAGATTATGATTTAGTTGAAGTGTAGCCAGAGTAAGTACCTTAAAAAATATTTCTCAAGATGATTATGATGTAGAATTAGGTCTGAGAACTCAGGCAAGAAATAGAAGAGTGGAGGTGTGTTAGCCCAAGAGCTCCTGGCCCAGACAACAGACTTTTTTTCCTGAAGTATCTTAGCTACATCTGTTCAGGTATTATAGGTTTCTGACTTTGGTCTTGTGAATAAAAAATTAATCTGGGTAATAGAAGATTGATTAGGATATATTCCCTCCAAAGAAATTTCAGATACCAACACTTGGCAATCGTAACAACACAGTGCATCGTGTAAAACACAAAAATACAGAAACAACACAGAAACAGGATCAAATTCTGCCTCAGAAGAAGCCTACTGGTTGTGTGACTTTGGGGAAGTTGTTCATTCAACAAAGTCAATACTATTGATTGAATGGGCCTATTCTGTGCTGAGTACTGGGTATCTGTGTAGATATGGTCCTTGGCTTCATGGAGCTCATAACCTGCTAGGTGAGACAGGTAATTCACAATGAAATACACATGTAAATAGATATTTTAGGTAGGTAGGTAGGTACATAGGTAGATAGATAGATAGATAGATCTGTCCATCTATATTTGGAAATAAATGCTGTGAAAGAAAAAATGCTGTTTGAATTAGAAAAACAAGAAAAATACAAAAGTATATTATTTAAATTGGGAATTAATTGACACCTCTTTGAGAAAAATGATATGAAAGCAAGGGCTGATTAAGAACTGAGCCAAATATGGGTGGGGGGGGACGCAAAGAGAGGGAACAACAGTCTGTACCAGGGCTCTGAAATAGCAGAGTGCCTGGCGTGGCAAAGGGCGAGGTTGATGGCCCACAGGTGTGAGTCCAGATGGCGGTGGTTTGGGGACATTGCTGGATGGTTGCAGTAGTAAGAGACCAGGCACCACAGGGCCCGTGCTTCCTGCACAGGACTGTGGGTTTCTCCCAACTGCAGCCAGAAGTCATTGAAAGGTTTTCAGTAGGCAGTGGCTCAACTCTGTATTTTATGACGATCCTGCTGGCTACAGCAGGGATAAGAGACTGAATGAAGGGATGAGTGAAAGTGAATTGCTGAGTTAAAAATTTAGGTGACAAAAGATGTAATTGAACTGGGCTAGAGACTATGAAGATGAAAATAAATATACATATTTGTGATGAGTTTTAGAAGTAAAATTGATAGAACATGCTGATAGATTTATTGCAGAAAGTTAGGGAGAAAGGAGATTTCAAAGACTTCCAGGTCTAGCTGGGGCAACTGGTAGTATTTATAGAGATGGGAAGACCACAGGAAGAAAACACTGTGTGCAGTTGGATGGTACAAGGTGATTAAGAGTTTACTTTAATAGATATTAAATTTGAGCTATTTGTGACATAAATCCAGATATCAATCAGGTAAACACATATATATTTTTAAAGCTCAGAAGAAATATTTGGCTTCGGATAAAATTTACTTAACTTTACTAAAAGTCACTTCAGATTTATAAATTTCAATTTATTTTTCTATAATCTATAGGAATAACAAGTCCTACCTTAGAAGATTACAGTGAGGTTTGGAGTGTGTGCTGAACAATAGTGGTGTGTATTAAGTGACAGGAGGTCAGGGTATTAATGACAATGACAGCATTTCTAATGGCAAATTACTAATTTAACAAAGAAAAGTCACCACCAGCAGGGAAGATTCTGTCTCTCTCCTCCAGAAAGGGTTGTGTTAATCAGAATTCAGGATAGTTCTCTTCACGTCCCATCTCTTCTTCTCTTGTAGTGTCTGCAGAAGATGTATTGTTTGTATGGAATTCTATGCTGACATCTTTATTTCGGGTGTGTATCTTTCTAACCCTGACTCGATGATATAGCAGGATCCGTGTCCTTTATTTCCTTGGTTCACCCGGATGAGCATGTTTGGCAGAAGAGAAATCAATTTGACAAGAGAGGTGCCATAGGACAAAAAACTGTAATGGAGGAAGTCTTCAATAATTCTTATGGGAAAACAATGTAGCAAGCTGGGCTGCCAGCTCCCCACATATGGGAGCTATGTAATAGTCAGAATGAACCTGACATATTTCAAAAAAAGGGTATAACTTATTCAGAATAACTATCTGTAAGGATGTTCAAATCAATTTCTTGGCTTACCATAGAATTATTTACTGCATGGAATTATTTAGTAGTGGTGACCGCAGCAGGAGCCGACCAGTGGGAGATGGCATGCTGTCCCACTCTTGGGCACAGAAGGAGAGAAACTGGGAGTGACAGGAAGCTGAGATAGCAGAGCCTATGACAAAGGAAGTGAAGACTACAGTAGACACAGGTTCAGATGTGAGAGTGGGCCCCTGCATACCAGACAATATGGTTGGTTAATGTTTCCCAAAACAGCAACATGTAGTGGCAACGGAAAAATTTCCTCCATGGTTAGACACCTACACTGGTATGAGCTGTCACTTACTAAGCACCGACAATTTGTTAATGCTCTGCTAAATGCTTTCTATATAATAATGCAAATAGTCGTAGGTAGTCTTTAAAGTAATTACCACTGTCATTTATAGATGAAGAAACAGAGGCTCAAAGAAATTAAGAGCGTTTGCTAGAAGGCTCATCTTTTTAAGAGCTGAGCACCTGCCCAGGCGCAGGCTGAGTACACAGGAGTCTGTTGCCCTGGATGTCACTGTCACCACCCTAAAATGACTGCCCTGGGGACATGAGGCAATAGCAACCTCAGTAAAGTGGAGCAGGCCAGCCTGGCATTTTTAAGAAGTAATGAAGAAAACAAAAGACAAAAAGATTTTTAAGACATAAAAACAAAAATAGAGACTGCTTTTACTTTTAGATATTTTAAAACAGAATATATCAGAAGAGGTTTACGAGGCTCCAAATACCCTCAATTTGAGAATTTCAACCATGGATAATTTAAATTATTTAATGAGGAAAAAGTTACTATATTTAAAGAAATCTGTGTACAAGAAATATTCTGATTAACTCATACTTTATAGTGTCTATAATAGTTGTGTGTGTGTGTGTGTGTGTGTGTGTATGGAAGGAGGCTGCCCGTTAGAAAGATGCTGTAATGTTTTAAAAACACAATAAAAATCTTTTAAAAAAAAATAATGATGGCTAACTCATCCTAAAAATTAGGTGTAAAAATTAATTAATCACTAATTAAATATTCCTGGAGCGTTTAGCAGGCTTGAGACACTGATCTGGTCCCAAGGGACCAAGAGGTAGAACACAATGGCAACCTGGTGACTACACAAAGAGGCACCAGGAAATAATATTCCAAGATGAACCTAGAATTGAAGTATGACTCATGAGAGGGTGTTTCATGACAAGGTCCAAAGTCAAAAAGACTTTAAAACTAGCTGATGTTTGAGCTGGGTGGTGAATGACAATCAGGAGTCCTGGTGAAGGACAAAGACCATGCTGCAGATAAAATCAGTGGCAAAATGATAACATGGAATTGGGCAAGAAACTCACAATCCATACAAAGAACCATGCGTGTCCACGGGGTGGAAGCTGAATGCGGGCAGTGTGGGAGATGAAAGGGCGTGGGGCATGGAAGTACGTGAGAAGTGTGGACTCTTTCGAAGGCCAGAGGGGCCCGTGAAGGGACACGTCAATGCTCCTTTCAGAAAGGTCCAGGAAGCAAGGAGACCATCGGGACAGCTACGGGACAGCTAGCAAAGTGCCAGGTGAGGGAGAATGAGAGACAGACTTGGCTGAAGACAGGCGGGCCAAGGCACATAGGAAGTAGAACCAGCAGGACAGAGTGGCTGGGCTTGAAACGGGAATCTACAGACATGGGATTTTTAAGCTAGGTTTGGAGAAAGAAAAAGAAAGACAAACAAAACAAAACACAACAAAACAAAACAAGAACCTCCATTTGGGGCCGACCCTATAAGTCTTCTGTCATGCTGACAGACGGCTGAAAGACACTGAGAGTCCTCAGCTCGCAGTCTACCTGGACTTCTCCCATAGACGGAACACGTCCAGACTAGAAGGGGGAGACTTTATTAGAAGGAAATTGCAGCCTGAGAGAGGTTAGAAAAAAGAACGGACTATCTCATACCACCACTGACTTTGCTCCTGCAGCGGATGGATTCCATCATGAGCTCCTGAAAGCGCGTCCAGACAGCATGGGAAACGCAAGAGCAGAGAGAGCTAGATACCTTCATTTCACACTTTCTCCTTCCTTGCTTCCTGTGCACTAAGCATAACAAAACCATGTGGTTGTCATCTTGCTTTCCTATGTGCCAGCCGCTCTGCTGCCTGGAGCTCCTTTTGCAGGGAAGTGACTCTTCAAATTCTGAGACTCACCAAAGGCAGATGCCTTTGTCTGACTCTTCCTGATACAAACAGTAACACTCGCTTACTTTTTCCTCTCCGCCCCCTCTGCTCCCTTTAGAGATTCCTATCAGGCACATGCAATCCTGTATTGCATGTTTTTATTTGCATGCTGTTACCTAGCCTAGACTATCAGCAAAGTCAGCCATTCTAGAAACACTGAACGTATCCTGTGTGCCCAACACCATGACTGGCCACGGGATTCCTGCCTTTGTGAAGCTTGGAGTTGGGTCGGGGGAGGCAGATATCAGACAAACAACTGTACAGTTAACTGATGAAATGCAATCATAAAAAAGTACTTCAGATATAAATATAGGACTTATAAAAGTCTAGAAAAAGATCTTATTTTCTCTTATTTTCCTAGAGGCTTGCAGGATGTTTGGGATCCAAGGTGCTAAATGAATTGTGCCAACTGAATGAATAAATAAGTAAATGAATTAATGAATGAATTAATTAACATGCTGATTTTTCCAAAATGGTAAACCTTTAAGTCTTAAGAAATTACAGAGTGTAAGATTCCTATGAATCTTTAGCAACACAGTCAACTGGACTTTTGAGAAAATGATTTATAAGTCCATAAAAACAAAATTAGCTTCCTAGAAACTAAAATGGGTTTATTAACAAGAAGTAATTCCAGATGAACCAGGTTGCCTCGGCTGAGAGGACGAGGCTGGACTGATTTACGTACCTACCCTTTCAACAGATGTGTCTGGAATGACCATTTACACCTGTTAGTTGCTGGCCCTTTGTAGACAAGGCATCTGGTCTCATGGCACAAATGCTATTGCAGGGACTCGGGGAGGCAAACGACAAACAGGGAAGCAACAACAAACCCGTGAGATCCTGGTTTGTGGTAGGCACCACAAAGTAATATGAGAATATGTAATAAAACCATGGGCTAATGAGTGCGCAGGAAGCAAAACAGGGGACTTTAGAGGGACCCTCAGGATGGACTTCTCTGAACAGGTGACATGAGAATAAAGAATCACATTGGCAGAAGGAGCCCACCATGTAAATTCTGGGAAAGATTGTTCAGTGCAGATTTTTACTTGCCAGTAAGGAGTCTCAGTCTCATTTTAAGTGTAGTGGGAAGGGAATGCTATGCTTTTATGCTTCTATTTCTTCTTTATAAAGAACACTTTGGAGACTGAAAAAAAATGGGTTCGGGAAAATTGTGGCATGAAAGCAGGGATTCCAAGTAGGAAGGAGGCTCCTTAAGAACTCAAGGTGAGGACTGACAGAGGCATCTATGTTTTGAGGAAGGACCTGGCAGAACTACTGTGACCTGTGGATAAGCTGCACAGAACTAGAGGGTGTGGAAAGCAGGAGCAAGGCAGCCTCCTAGAGTTTTGCTTAAGCAAGTGGATGGACATTGGTGCCATTTACCAAGACAGGAGCGTGTGAAGGAGCAGGCTGAGGAAGGTACTGGTAACCAAGAGCTCCATTTTGCTATGTTAAATTAGAGATATCTGTTACACCTTCAAGGGGAAATGTCAAGTAGGCAATTGCATATTTCATTCCAGAGGTCAGGCCAGGAGATGCAGATGTGGGGGTGACCAGCATGTAGACGGTGAGTAAATTCACAGAACTCTATAAATTCATCAAAGCATGGGCTGTAGATGGAAAGAAGTAGAAGGCCTGAGACAGGACCCTGGGAAGGAGTAGGGTTAACAAGTGAGTTAGGAGGAAAAGCATAGCTATTTGAACCAAATACTGCTGAGAGGTTGAATGAAGTGCCCACTGGATTTAGCTTCATGGAGGTCACTGGTGATCTTGATTGAAGTATTTTCTCTAGAACATTCTGAATTAGTCAAAGTTCCCCCAGAGAAACAGGACCAGTAGGATGCTTATTATATAAGCAGATATATTAAGAGATTTACTGTAAGGAATAGCTAACACAATTGTGGGCTAGCGAAGCAAGTCTGAGATCCACAGGGCAGCTTGTCAGGAAGGAGCCGAAGCTGGAATCTTCACCAGGGGAAGGTGGAATCTTTCACCAGGGGAATCAGGGAAATCTCAATTTTCCTCCTGCAACATTTCCACTGATTCAATTAGACACACCCCAATTATTAGGATAATTTCCTTAACTTCAAGTCAAAGATTATAGACATGAACCACATCACAGCAACACCTAGATCAGTGTGTGGTTGGACAACTGGGGACCATAGCCTGGCCTAACTGACACATTAAATTAGCCAGTAGATGTCCAAAATTGATTGGAGTCAGTTGCAGTGTGAATCGAGGTGACCAAGTGTAGACAACAATTAAAGACAAGTTTTAGAGAGAAGCCATTCTGGGAAGAGAGGAGAGGTAGTTGCTCAATAGGGCCATAGGGTTTTTGTTGTTGGTGGTGGTTTTTGGTAGTGTATGCAGCAAAGTTTTATGTTTATAGGAACGATCCAATAAAAAAGTGGATATGATAATGCCGAAAGGGATGATTGGATTCAGAAGACATGCTGAGGTGTTGGTTTTAGATAGAAACTGGGAGATGTGTTCTTCCACCCATCCCAAGTAAGAAGAAGTGCCAAAGCACTGGAGCTAGTGCTTGACAATCACAGAATGCCCGCTTGAAGGTCACCACAGAGAAGGCGTCCTGTGTCCAACAACTCCCCAAAGTGGGTAACTTCCCACCACTAGCAAGGCTGACCTGAAGGCAATTTGTCCCCTTAAAGGATGTGGTAGACCTGGATCCTACATGGAGTGAGGTAGAACGCGAGTATCTCAAAGCCAGGAGTTCTTAGGTTGGTCCAGAATTGAGATTTCCCAGATCTGTGACCCTCCAAACACTGTGGAAACTGTGCCTGCTATTGTGGACCCTATTTTCTGAGGAAAGAGTCTCCTGCTGCCATCATATTCTCAAGGGGTTCACAGCAGAAAATGCTAAACATGCTGCTCAAAGGTGCCTTTCAACACTGCAGTCTATGATTTGACTCGATGCTGTGACTCCTCTGTCTGTGTGAGCAGACGGTGGGTGAGCAGTGGGCATGCGAGATCATATCAACTGACCAGACTGGGAGGAAGCAAAAGTATGAGGAAATATTAAAGAGTAATAAGTTTTCAGGCCGAAATGGAAGGCTAGAATAATGATATACATAAATGAGCTTTTTAATTTCACCATAAAAGCTTCCTGCTGTATTTAAAAATAAACTTCCGAGCAGAGAAAATTGGTTATTAAAGGAGAGGTAACAAGAGAGTCAGGATGTCCCAGAGGTCCTGGGATGGGAAGCATATACCCTTGCAGGAATTCTGTGTCTTATGATACAAGGGTTAGAGTGGAAGACAATCCCTCCTGAGCCTAATGGCTTGTTGATGTAAAATACATGTTTTGTAAGTGCTTATTCAAGATTAATACAGCCATCTTCCCAGTAAATGCCTTCTTGCTGGACTTTATTTTTAGTGGACATTCTATGTCCACTGCTTACTGGGAGAGTTTGTTAACATTCAACTTTTTGGGTCCCCGTTCTCAGAAATCATAACCTAGTATGTATGGGATGGAGCTGGGGAAATGTATCTTTTAAAAGAACACTTCACATGACTCTGATGCAGGCATTCAGTTGATCTCTCTATGGAAAACAGTAGCATATCACCCATTAGGCACTCCTATAACCAAAAACAGGCATCTCCTAAACTAATGTAGATGAAAGTATTGGTGATCAAAGGTGTTTACGCATCAGGGGTCATTCAGTTTTAGCATATAAGAATGTCACTGCTTATGGAAGAAAAACAATTTATTGTGATTCAATTTAAGGTCTCAGTACAAAGCCTACAGGGAGAATTAGAGGGATGGCGACTTTCTCTGAATAATTTTGACTGCCATTTCTACCCATGCTCACAACTTTCCCTCTGTGTAAGATAGAGCTCTACTTTCAAATTCAGCACAAACAATTCACAGATGAATGGGTGGAGAGCATAATGACAAGATGGAAGCTTTCTATGAGTTACACTGGGTTAAAAGTTTCTTTCTCCTCTTCTGGAACAAGTCAAGAAGGAGAACTTTCTTCCCTTGTGACTCTGGGGTGGTAGAGAGAAGACTTTATAATACCTCACCCCAATGCTGGGGAAGAACTGAGGTTAAATTTTTCTTTTATTGCTAAGGACAAATGAGTGCTCAAACCCTGAGAGTTCTTAATTTAGAACTTTTATATTATCACCTCCAAGTTTTTTCAGCCCTAAGTAGAAGAATTTTTCTACTTTTGTGTTGACTTTCACAGTATATTTCAAATATGAGCCAGTATATGTAAGTTATTAGAGTCTAGAAATAACCTGAAAATAAGGCGATTATCCTTCCCAGTGCAGTGAACTGATATCCTGTGGCCAGCGCCACTCACAGGAGCAGTGATAAAGGGTATGAGTGGGTACTTACTGTAGGAACAGCCATAGACCTCGACCCTCATGCCAATTTTTCCACTTGGATTCCATGCCAGGGGCACAAAACGAACAAACCGGGCTCTCATGGAGTGCAGCAGCTTGTGGTGCACCACGCTGTCAGCATTCGTGTTTCCTGCAAAGGTCTGTGGAGAAGAACAGAGACCCAGTGAGGTCCATGATACAGAGAACATCAACAGAAATCCACATGTTGCTCCACAACGTCTTTCTGAGGCAATCTTCAATTTTTCAGGTATTTCAAGTGAAATTTACTTGGGTGAAAACGCTGCATCATATGTTGTATTTTTTTCAGAAATAATGTACATGATCCTTTAAGAAACTCCCTTTTTTGAATTTTATGAAGAAAACAATCCTAGCAACTCATAAAACATGACACCTAAAAGCTTTACAAAGTTAATAATACAGTGAAGTTCTGATGTTCCTAATGCTCACAATCTCTGTGGAAGGGAAGGTAACTCACAGTCTACTATGCGAAGAAAAGGCTTTTATTGAGGTAGTTGTTACCATTAATCAAGGCCAGTCACTGTACTAAGCACTCCCCATTACCATTATCACTATTTTACTGATAAAAAACCCCTGAAGCCTAGAGTGAGAAACAGTGAAGGGAAAAAAAAATCTCTGAATAACCCAGTTGGCTAGTAAATGGTCTGCAATTTAATTTTATTCCAGGTTGGTTACAGGACCCAAAAACGAGAGTGTAGCCTGCTCTTCCCAGCAAGCACCACCTACTGACAGGGAGGTCATTCTGCACACCCTT